>JAAIFI010000077.1:0-110453 GCA_011032875.1 Phlebia tremellosa | reverse complement strand
TGGCAGAAGTGTTAAGTCGTTCAAGGTCCGCTCGGCAAAATCCGACTCGAGCGTTTTGAGAAAGTATGCTCCGGAAGGTTGCGGACCGGCGATGGACTTGAGAAGAGCTGGAGAAATGAAAGGAGACATCTTGTGAGCCACCTGCTCGCGTTATTTTGTTATCAGCCTGCCCGAAGCAGCTCGCTTGATGTCTGGAATCGTTTCCGGATTGATGGTGACAACACTGATGGACACGCATTCGTGAGAACTTTAGTTATGTTGAATATGCGTGTGCGCTCAGCGTTAAGCAGGGTTATCAGCAGGTTAAGTAAGTAATGATAACATGTAGCATCCAGCTGACGCTAAAAGCTCCTGACAACATGACTGCTGCATCGGTAACAGGTACGGCTGTGGCTGTCTGACAGGTGGCGCCTAAACCTGTCCGGCATCATAACGAGAGTTGGCGGTGTAGGGTTCTAACAGTCAAACACGGGCGCTTAATTAATATATCACTCCGGATCTCCGGATTGCCAGCACAACTGACGGCCTGTGACCTCCCGACACAGGAGATCATCACCGATGCTCCGTGGGCGGGATCCCGCCTTTATCCTAGTTCGAACGGCGGGTTGGGCGCTTTCGGTGCATTTCACCAATGTGTCGCACCGTGAGCATGCTCATCGAGCTTATACGCTCTGAAATCATATAATACAAACTATCTGAGTTTCTCAGTGTACTTAAGAGACATATTTGGCATTGGAAATCATAAAATCACAGGCCATCACTAGAAAGACCATGATTCAACTTCAGGGATCCTCCTGCAGCAGTCCAATACTGTCCAATCGGCATCAAAATACACTTGTTTGAATCTGACTATTGACAAATTATGATCGCAAAAGCACCTCTACAGATCTGTGTGCCTCAGTACGCAAAACATCAATAACCCTCGCAGAGAGAAGTGTTAGGCGCCCGTAGAGCGGGATATCCTATTTTGAGCGACTGACGACACGGCAATAGTGAGCGGGAGTCGGCGACGCTGCCGGGAGGGTGATAATAAGTGTTGTACCTAGGCTTTGATTTATTAATAGAAATCTGATGGTAACTACTATTTATGGTATGTTTGTGTCACGTTTACCTGTTGATATGGGCGCCTAACACTGTAACCTGATGTAACGCCCGGTCACAACAATATTCCCTCTGAGAAGCGTAGTCCTGGCCCTCGTCGGCGACCGTAGACGTGTCACGGATAAGCATCTCGTCAAAGGCGAACTCAATGAGTCTCATAGAGGTTGTAGGAACCAATGTCGTGGCAAACTTGAGCCCGAGCCTCTAAGTGTTTAAGCTCCTCACCAATCCTCATTGCAGCGAATATCAGCCCAAAGTTCAAACTCCAGGGATATCACGATTCACGCATGGTCACCACGCTGGTTCAGAACAACAATCCAGAGAAAAAGAGCTACAAAAGTACACAAGTCGCACAGAAGTCAATAGCATATCCACACACGCAACGAGTCTATACTACGATTGTGCACCCTTAACTCGGTGTTCCTCCCGTCAGCCCTGGTGGGAAGCCATTGAAATCAACTTGGTCTTGAACAGCGCGGCCTCCCAACAAGAACGATATCCGCAACCGTAACCGCACATTTGACTGCGAGTACAATGTCAGTAAGTGGACGTCTATATACTACCTGAGAGAGAGAGAGATCTACGCACGCCAGGAGGAGAAATGACCCGCAGTTGTTGTGTCTCGACAGCGCCAGGCTGTATGTCGGTATTCGACATTGGAAGCATCTGCAATTGCTGGGACTGATGAAATCACGCATTATTCAGTGCGTTCCTCATACTCTCAACGACCGGGCCTACCTTTGGTACCGCAGCCTGGAAGTTGATTCCAGTCGCAGGCGTGCTCCCTGTCACCTGGAATCGCGCCAAGATGTTCACGACGCCCGGTCTCTGCGGCGATGTCTGCGGCGTCAATGAGATCCGGAGTTCGTTCTTGTCGTATGCGGGGTAAGCCGTCAGCCGCGGCGCTGCAGCCTGAGGAGGAGGGGACTGCGTCTGCGGCAGCGAGAACGCCGTTTGCATTGGAGGAGAGGCCGGGCCTGGTGCGGCTGCAGGCGCAGGCGATGACGCAGCGGGTGCTGACGGTGTTGAGTCGAAGAGACCCAAGATGTCGTCTACAGTGCTTTTCTGCTTTTGCAGAGGAGCCGACCCCCCTGGTGCAGGCGATGAACCAGATGGTGCCGATGAGCTGCCGAAGATTTCGGCGAGGAGGTCTTGGTTGCTTTGAAGCTGGTCGGACGGCGGGGCACCGTTCGTTGGCCCTGACGCAGGTATATCGTCACCAAGTAAGTTGTCCTGGAACGAAGGACATCCGTCAACTACTGCTAGAGCATAAGACAGAAATGCGCGCACATCCTTGCTTGGTTGTATAGATCCCACAGGCTTATTCTCGCTTACTGATGTGACAATGTCAGCTTCTGCTTTCGTGCACCAGTTAAAATTTACTCACCGACACCAATGACCGTCTGCTTCAACTCTGGCGCAGGCATCCGCTCAAGCACACCCGCTCTGATGTCACCCAAGTTGTACAGATTCGCGAACTCTACAGCTCGTTGCTGGATTTCGAGCTCTGGACTGGTAGTATACGACGCGAGAATAGTCTGTATTCGCTCCTGTTGCGAAACTGACGTCGTCGGGCGTGCTGAGATCTTTGTGAGTGCTGTCAAGACGAACTGACGGGTTAGATAGTTTGCATAAGGCGAGTCTAGTGTTGAGACAAGCAGGTCTATGAGCTCAGCATCCGTTATCTGATAGTTTTAGAAGAATAAAATGATAAGGATGTATCAAAAATGAGACCAAAGAACACTGACCGGTTTTGCTTGGTCCTCATCAACGAGACCGCCCTCTAATAGAACCTCGCTGTACTCGCCAATTACCCACGTTGCTGATAGTGTTAACGACTCTTGGGAAATATCGGCTCGTAGAGCTGTGTACAACTTTGAGGCGGTATAGGCCTGCAGTTCAGGGGTGTACGCCACGAGTCGGATGAACGCAGAAAGGATCTCCTCTCGTACAAAGTTACCGGCCTGAGGAGATTGCCAATCATGTCAATTAATAGCTCGAGTTTTAGCGATTGTGACAAACTCACCAACTTCAGAACCCTCAGCACCGTATCGATGTGCCACCTCTTATTTGGTGCGAAGCGCTCTGCCGCCAAACATATTTGTGTCGTCATACCGAGCTTGAATTCGTCATCAGCAACCTCGAGGAATGCGAGGAGCTCGCGGATGAGGATCCGGACGTTGTTCTCGTTAATGAGCGCGTATGAGAGCTCGAGAGCACGTCTGCGGATAGAGATGTCACCATCGCGCAGGCAGTCGAGGATGATGTTGCGGTGCCGCTGGACAGCGTTCGTGTCGATTGTAACGACTTTGTTGAGTGTATTCAAAGCGACATAGCTGAAAAAGAATGTTTAGTCCACCTGAGAGTGAATTAGAGAAAGGGTAATACCGTATGTTGTTATCACGGTTACTCAGGAATTTGCCCAGAATATTGATAGCCATCACGCGAAGTCCGCTGTCCGCCTCAATCTCTAGCACAGTCATGACCGTCTCGTACAAGATGGAGTTCCCGACATTCTTGGAGGAATCCGTGTTAGTCGCCACCTATCACATGCGATTGTATTTCGTTAGCTAGCACGCAAACATCGAGAAATCGAGCGCACCTGAGCTAGAATGTCGTTCATCGTATCGCTAGCCTGTGCGTCGCCTCTGCCTAAAAGGCGGAGGAGACGTAAGATCTTGACTTGCAGGAAAGGATCGGTGATGCCTGAGACGTCATGCTCTGGACTGTAACCTGTGGTGACCAGCGCTTTGAGGTGTCGGACCAACAGAGGGACAGCCTGTAAGTAGGTCAGCACTGGTGAGATGTTCGGACTATTTTCTACACTGACATTGCGGAATTCCTCCAAACATGCTGGGTCGATTTGGCACATCTCCGTTACCAGAGTGATCGCAGTCAGCAGCACACCGTGATTGCGGTCGGCGAGGAGGTTCTTCGATTTCGAGATGAAATGATCAGCTAGGTCGGGCACCTTCTTGACCACTCGAAGAGCGCATAGAGCGGCCTTTGTGGCGACTGAGTTTCTTATCCTCTGAGAGACAAATTAAAGTCACACCTTTTTCCGGATGTAAGTGTTGCTTGAACCCAAGAGTTTCTCAATTTCATTTGCCAGATCTCGTGACATTTCTTCTGACGCGATATCCGCGAAGGTACACAAAGCGAGGCCGACAGCGTACATGTTCGTGTGGTTCATGTCGCTTCAAGGATGAAGTCAGTGAATGCATGGCAGTGTTATTAGGCGCTACGCACTTCTTGAGAGAGTTCGTCACCAAGGTCAGGACTTCTTGACTCTCGTCAAGCAACAACATGATACCCAGATAACCCAAACGCTTGTCTCCGAACCGTGGACTTGCTACGAGCTTGAGGCATTCCATCTGTCCGAAATGGGCCTCGGAGCCAAGCATGTGGATGTAGAGCAACTTGGCCACATTGTTGTGTCTTGCGTAGGAGTCTTCTTCTCTAAATGATGCACGTATTGCCGCCGACTCTTGCTTGATGAGAGCCCGTTCATCGGCTACGGTCTTTATCGCTTTCAGTACATGCAGTCATACGATGATGCAGGGACACACCTTGCAAGCCCGGATGCCCTTGATGAGGGCTATTTGCGCTGATTAGGCCTGTGCCAATTGATGCATTTACGAACACACCTTTCAGGTTATGATAGACCATACGTGCTCGTCGTCGTACTGAATGTTGCTCGTGTGTGCAGCCTGAGCTAGGTTTCCAGCCGAGGGGACAGGCAACCTCGTCACATGATGTGTCCGCATATGGGCAGCTTTTGATCGTGGTCTCCTTCCGAGCCGTCTGAGAGGTCTCTCTCGTTCGTCTCTCGCGACACCGCTCACGCTCATTTTCTGCAACATTTTCGACCAAATTATCCTGTACTCCTGGGCATAACACTTGCTACATATCTCCATGGCGGACCCGCCTGCACCTAAAAATCCCAGTTCTCCGATATCAGTCCTTCTGCAGAGCTTGGGGATGACGCGTGAAGACCTCGTGTTGCACACTGAGCAGATGCGGGCTCACCTATCTCAGGGCAATCCCCCCGAGCCAGATGTGCCGCCAGCACCAAAGGCACGGTCGACGCGAAGATCTCGCACCGCTTCCCTCACGAATCTTGCAGCAAAGGTTCGCACCCCCTCCCCGCCGCGGACCCCGGTCAAATCAGAACCCGTGGACGTGTCTATACCGACTCGTCAGATGGATACGATGCAGATGGTTATGGAGAGGAGGAGGAAACAGACTAAGAGAGATCGGAAAGGTGCGTATCATCGTCGCTATCCTGCCTTTGGCCGCGCTCAATTTTCTTGTCCTTCTGACGACCTAGATTCAGTCTCTCATTCTCGAGACAGTCGACGCGTTTCCACACCACAGACCACCACGCCTACACGCGCCTCCACGCCACAGGCAAGTCCAAACGCGTCTAAGAGTGGCTTAGGGTCGCTGATCGTAATCCTCTGTTTTAGCTTGGCCCTGATACACCCCATCACTACAAATATTATAGTAACCGTGTTATTGGCGAAGCGTCGTCCTCACAACTTTCTTTAGTGAGCTTATATACTCACTTTGGAGTTCCCGTGACTAAGGATGCCCTCTAGGACTCCTCCGATAGCAACCAGCCCCCTCAAACCCCCTCCCGACCGAGTCAGTTTAAGATACCTGGCTCCCGTACACGACCTCCGAAGACACCAGTCACGCGTCATATATACTCGCACGCATCCTCATCTCGCGCATCTAGTCCATGCTCGAGCCCCGCTCCTATTGTGAACATTGTATCATCACCAGGCCCGATGAGACCGGGCGCCACAGATGACGACGACGACGAAGACGACCTCCCATACACTCTTCCCCCAGGCCCTTACTCTACTGTGAAACCTGACTATTCTTATGCCGCGCTCATAGGACAGGCCATTATGTCTTCACCCGAACATAGGCTTACTCTACAAGACATCTACGAATGGATCACCACTGTGTATCCGTTTTACACACGTGGTGAACAGACATGGATGAATTCCGTACGGCATTCTCTCAGTACGATGGCCGTATTCCGTAAGGTGCCGCGGGGACGAAACGAGGGGAAGAGTTTATGGGCGATCTGGGACTGCGACGTACCGTGTTTCGCGGGTGGCGGATTCAGGAAAGCCTTATGTGCCGACATGGTCAAGGCGAAACCTCCTCCGGCTAAGTCTGGTCCAAAGAGAAAGACCATGGAAGAGACACTAGCGACACGAGAGTCGAAACGACGGAAGAAAGGTGGGAAACAAGATGACGCCGACGCCGACGCCAAGTCGTCAGCACAACCAGCATTTTCTGCGCCCATATTACCGCCATTCTATGCGCCGGTGTACTCCAACGCTCAGCACCAACCTTACTATACCAACTATGTCGCACAACCTTTACCTGCGGAGGTCATCTTTCCCCCACTCCCTCCGAATTCTGCATATCATCGCCTGGCACTGTCCAGATCCGCCTCTGTAGACACTAAGCCAGACCTATCTGTATCTGTTGCTACGTCATCTCTCCCTTTGCACCCTACCCACAAACAAACTGGCAAGGAGTCACCCAAAGCACCTTCCTCGTCATCCTCCATTGGTTCGATATCTTCTGGATCCTTACCCGGCCTTACTCCTAACTGTAGCTCTTCGTCTGCGTCAAGCCCTCCGCTTACATCTGAGCCGAGCTTTAGTAGCAACGATGGCGACGGCCTCAGTGAGCCCGACGTTCCCGATCCTGACGAAGCAGCAATTCTCGAGGAGGATGAAGTCGACCGATTGACCGCGCAATGGCTGGCCTCACCGTCTGTGATCTCGGCTTTCGCTAGCCCTAGTCCTGACAAGAGTTCAGGCAAACGAAATCATCGTGTGCGTAGTATTCGCCTAATCTCTTTTTTTCATGTCCAGTCACTTACGGGTATCACAACACTTCTCATCGTACTGCAGACATTGTCGTTCGCTTTTCCGCAGTCTCCTACTCCTAGTCGTCGTGTCATCTCCGACAAGTCTCTCACGTTCAAACGGTCTCCTAGTCCGGACATCGTCATACCTCCACGTCCTGTACGAGCCCGCGCCAAACCTTCTACGCCGCCCCCACACCAGGCGCCTCCCCGTACGCCACCACCACGCAAACGCACCAGTTCTGGTGGTGTCCAGCTCTCTGCCCAACACACACCTATCTCCCACCGCGGGCTGCACATGAGCCCCTCCTCCAGTGCCAGCCTCGCGCACTACAAATCGAATCTTGACCCGCCCCCGCCTGCCGTATACAAGCCGCACGTGCACGCGCCGCTGCTATTCGGCTTGACTAGCGTCGACGATCACGACCCTTCGTTGACGCTGCCGAGCCCTGAGCTGACGCGTACGCCGTCGCGCAAGCG
Source organism: Phlebia tremellosa (assembly GCA_011032875.1). Classification (NCBI taxonomy): domain Eukaryota; kingdom Fungi; phylum Basidiomycota; class Agaricomycetes; order Polyporales; family Meruliaceae; genus Phlebia; species Phlebia tremellosa. The sequence continues at coordinate 102,976 of JAAIFI010000077.1, read as the reverse complement.
GGCGTCCCCGCAAGATGGTGGATCAGGTTCGCGAGGGAGGCCTCCACTTGGTTTTTCACCCTTCGCGCCAGTCACGCCGAGGCGGCTGTTCGGGTCTCTGGCGGATGAGTCGCCCTATCGGTCGCGCGCAATTCTGGATCCTCATGACCCAAGCGTGCTCATCGACGAAGAGGTGTTACGACTGGGTAGCCAGAGCCAGTTTGGCGATAGCCCGGCGGGATTCTTCGGCAAACGAAGCATCCTGTATGAGAGTCCCAGCGTCCCAGAGGGCGCACGCTGGGATCGATACTGGTGACGAACTTTCACGATATCTGTACATTGTCCGCTCTCAGTCTCAGTGAAGGCTCCTTGGGGACCTGTGTGATTCATCAGGCAGTATATCCATAGCTATTTATCTATTGTCTTATTATTTGCCTATGCCGCCTCTTTCTCGGTCTAGTATCCGGAAGTTCCTTGATGAACTATCACGCCTCCCTAAACGCCTCCCTATGCCATTCGCCTTCATTTATTCTCCTCGTCTTTGGTTCCTGATGCTCGATGTCCTCGCTTTGTGTCACTCGACAATTTTGCTTCAGCTAGTCGCACGTTGTATCCCTTGCAAACCAGTCGTAAACCACCTATATTCCTAGCTTTCTGTCGCCAGTACGTACCGCCCGCCACCTCTTATCCATTCCATTACTCTGATTACGATCGTGCTTGTGGGTATAGCTGTGATATATTCTGAAGATTGATACTATACATGAACTAGGTCCTTGGTAACAGTGTGCAAATATCATCGCGGAATCAAGGAGCGAATTCTGCGAAGAGCAAATACTTCAATTCGAAGACCGATGACGCTCTTTCGAGTACTTACCATCTTCATCCAACAGTGTTCCTTCATCGATGCATGCTTGTATATAGTCTGCGACAACGAGATTTCGTCGCTTCGGCCTTTAGATAGACGAATGAGCGAGCAGCAAATATCTGTACATATGCGTCACGTACTTTGACGTTCGCTTCATGAGCTCTGCCCGACGACTAGTATCACGCTTGTCAATGACAACATGAGTCAATTTGGGCTCGCCGAGATCAACGACCTTGCCACCGTTCTCCACGATGAGTCGAGATAGCTCGTCAAAGCTGCGTGATATAGCGATGAGTGTCTGGATACGTCACAAAACTGGTGACATACCTTTCAGATATCTCCGCTTCTCGCTTTGATTTTACCTCCATGTCGTGTTGCCTCGCATTTGCGGGACTGTCGAGGTAGAAGCACCTATGATAATGTCTTTTTAGTATAGCGACGCGGAGAAGACCAGGATTGCGCACAGATGTCTGAAGATCATGTCTTGATCGTAGTGCATGTCTGTCTCGCTCTCTCCCATCTTCACGTCGTCATCCTAGACAGATGATAGAGATGGTCAGGTTGGGCTATACTGCATGGACTTCAAGAGCTACCTCTGTATCCTAATATGACCACAGTTCAAACCTTCAACAGCACAGTTCAATGAGATAAGGCGTACTCACGGGATTTGACGGTATATCCAACCAGTCGTCAGCATCGGCGTCTTCGTCCTTGACGTCTTCATTTTCCGAATCCGGCTCAGTTTCGCTATCGTCCTGGTTCTGCCTGAAATCTGTCCTCCCAGGAGTCTCCTCCTTCTCAACCTTGAACCAATCTGCTAAAGAAGGGTCGACCTCCTCCTCTTCCTTCTCGTCAGTCGTGTCGTCAACCGTCATCGATTCAGGTTCAGCCGTCTCTTCTTTGGAGATTTCAAGTTTGGGCTCAGACCCAGAAGGGCCGGCGACATCTACTTCCTCATCACTGTCTTCCATCTCGTATTCACCGTCAGCCTCGCGCGTAGCCGTAGCATGGAAGAAGTATCTATCATCGTGACGTCAACAGATGCAACAACACTAGAAAAACAGCCTCTAAAGAACACGCACTTCTTTTTCAGCGGAAGTAGTTCACCCTTAGTAACGCAGTCTTTGATCCATTGCGGCCGAATGATATCGAAGACACCTTTGTTCATGATCAACTTGATATCGTATGCTTGTCCAACATACAGGGTCAACACATAGAGCAAAGCAGTGACTTGTACGGAGAACTCACGGATACTCTGCCCGTCATATACGACGAATTGTCCCGGCTTCCTGTTGTTCGCTACCTGAGCGAAGCTGCCCCCATTGGCTTTGATGCTGGAAACTTCATGTGAGCTTGGATCGCAGAGCTTGCCCATCACTTACAGCTTGAGGAGCTCTTTCTTGTCTTCTTCGCCGGTTCTGGACTTAGGATCCGACGCGACCACTGATAATGTTTAATACCAGTTTTTGTAAATGTGAAATGACTGACTGAATTTCATTCCCTCAAATAAGTTGGTCTCCGCCTTGACATTCTTGAAGTTGATACCCTTATACTGGGGAAGAACCTCCGGCTGTCACCACAGAATATCCATAAGTATTGCACGACATCTCTTGGAGCAAGATTACATGCCCTCTTCGCTGTCTTCTTCTTCTTGTTCTTCCCCGTGCTGCGGACTTTAGCAAGCTGACACAATGCGGCAAAAGCGAGGATGTACTCACCCATCGCCGTCGGTACTCATCTTCCGTTTCTTTTGGTTTCTAGACATCTCCAGTACAGCTGGGGGATTTGTCAACTTGACTTCTGGCAGTAAACACAGGTTGCTCGTACCCGAGGCCGTCATACAGTCCGCCACGGAAAGATCATCTCGGATCATCACCGCACGGGGGAAGCGCATCGTATACCCAAGATGATATTGGTCTGCAATCGCGTGCCTATCAACATACCATCGAACGCCCTGGTACGCTCAAAAGACTCACCGCTGGTAGTGATTTCGGCTGCTTTAACCTTGAGAATGAAGGAGCTTGAAAGGTGACAGGTACAATGAGTATCATTACTTCGTCGAGTGACTTAGTGACTCACTCTTCTGGCTCCAAATAGACATCGCCCTTGTCTTCTTGGGAGTTGCTGGCCACTGACAAGAAGCTAGGGGGATTCTTTGGGTCCCATTCCTTCCATGGCTTCTGGCGAACCCAGACGTAATCGGCAAAAGACAATCCCGTGCCGATGCGGACAAAAGTGCTGTACCTATAGAGACAGACGATTGGTATACTGAAGTCACCGGCATGGTCACTTAACTTACTTCGGTTCGTCGTCATCTTCGTGTGTATCCCTGTCGTCGAATACTGCACAGATGATTGTGGAGACGCCTCCAGCCCGTCTTCCCGTGCCGTAGTTACCCGCTGCCCACATTGTCATTACGCTAGGTGCATCGAGTCAAGTAGAAATTGCATACCGACTACGAGGACGTCCACAGTTTCACCCATATTGTCCTGCGCGAGCTCTGGTCAGTGAGCTTTCTACGAGGAAAAGCTTCGGCGGGACAAACAATATATTCTGGCTTCACTTTCACCCAATCTCTATTCCGACCATTGAGGACATACTCGGAGTCGGGGTGCTTTAGCACGAGGCCCTCCCCACGCGATGCCATGATCTCATCCATGCGCTGGCGTACGTCTTGCGCTGACTGGCCCTCCCACTCTGCCGCGTACTCAAGACGACCCGGGACTTCAGTGATATAAGCGCGGAGGTTGCGTTTGCGAAATTTGAGCGATTTCTGAAGAAGAGACATCCCGTTGAGATACAGCAAGTCGAAAACTTTGACTAGTTATGGCTGGGGTGTCAACGAGGGAAGAAAGAGCCAGTCAGGAGATCGCTTACAGCATGGTCGGGGGTTTATTTCTGTCTTTGTTTTGTCTATAAGCATTTATGAGCCCCTTCAGATGGAAATATAGGACGAAATATGACAAACCAAGAGCAGCCGTTTTTAGGCTTCCAAAGGGGAGATTGCGTTGAGAGACGGGGTCCCATACGAGCATCTCCCCGTCCAAAATAACCCTAGCCGCAGATGAGCACTATGATTTGATAGTAGGGTAGGGTCACTTACTCCTCAATGCGATCATCGAAAGCCGACTCGATATATGGCGTCAGGCTTCCTGTACCAACGTGCTTGCCATATAAGTACGTGTACTCTTTGCCCTTCCTGACCAATGAATCGACGTCAAAATGGAGTAGCACCCCGACTGCGACTGACTGACCTTGAGCAATAGAAATATTCGTTTCCTCGTTTATGTAGCTGCATGCGCTCGCCATCCAGTTTCTCTTCGATGAAGAATATGTCTCCGCCCATGTCCTTGATGGAATCTTCAATCTTGTGCATCGGACGTTTGCACAGCATGGGTGCGAAAGCACGAAACAACTGCACCCCTTTGTCCTTAGGAAAGAAGCTTCAAGGTGAGTAAAGACAAAGATAGGATGATTCTGGTTTTTACCTCGTCTTTCAAACGGTATTCCGGATCCCACAGTTCCCAAGCAACCTTCTTAAGATCTGAACAGGTGTTGAACAGGTCATGGGCATCAGGGTGGAAAACGGAGAACACGGTCGTTTCCTTCACTTGAATTATCATGTCTATATGATGCCTTATGGAGTCAGAGACAACAATCATTTGTTGATTTGGAAGACACGGACCCTTCAAAATAATGCGGACTATCCAACGCTGCTCTTCAGGAGTTGTTCGATTGAATACGCGTTGCATGATCTTGGATTGGCGATCGCTGGCCATGCATTCAGCGCCACTCATGATGCTTAACATTTGAGAGGGTATTACTTACAACTTGCCCGAGTTTTCTGCAAGCTGGTCAAGAACATCATTCAGCTCCTCAATAGACAGTGAACCCTGGATGATTGATGACCGCTTGCTAACGACCTCGTACAAGACGCTAGGGAAATCACCAGATGTGGCCTAGAACAATGTAGCGATGAGTGTGCATCATGAAACAGGGAACTTATTGCAAACTCACGTTTCTCTCTGCTGGTTTCTTCCAATTTAGCATGCGAACGGCATCCGGATCTGTTCGTTGGAGAGGAATCATCTTAATGTAGATCTTGGCTAGATTCTTCTCCTTTAATCCATATACATTACGTTCGCGATCTTTCTGGGGCAATATCAGTCTCAAAACTGGGTATAAATCATAGCCCTTCTCCTGACGCCAATGCTAAGAAGTATTTTCAGACGACAGCACGGATCACGTTAGGAAGATGAGGCACACATTGAACCAAGTGGCTAAAAGCTTTCTCCGCTTCTCGGGCTTTCTCTCGTTTTGCAACTTGTCAAACAACGAAGATAAAACGTAAAACGGCGCGCTGTCTACGTTCTTTGGAGGCTCAGGGTACGTGATTGGGTGGTCTTCTGGGGCTGCAACATTGTCTCGGTTCCAACGACCGTGCCGTGTTGTCTGCGGCGGAGACGAACCACGTTCAGTCGGTGCAGGGGTAGCTTGTTGCATATTGGAAGTTCAATCGGACTACCCAAGCACGATAGGATGAATATGAGGGGAAATTGGGAGGAATAGTTGGTGGTCACAGTTCAAGTCAAGATGGCGCCCGCCGGGGCCGTGAATTGACTTGCAATTGTGAAGCGTGATGCGTGACTTGACGCGTGCGGCCGCTGCGTGATAGCGCGTGATGCGTGACAGTCGTGTGCTCGATGTCTTAATAGGCGCTCAACACCGTGCAGTTACTGCAGCCTGCAGGCTCGATTGTAATCTGGGTCAGCCATCGCACAAGTCAGCCATGCAAGAGTTCACCATAAATGAGAGCCGGACAGTAGAGGTCCAGTCGAGATCGCCATTTTCTTCTTCCATTACTGCTCCCGCAGACACCATCGCAAGGCTTGCTACCATCGACACCCTCCGGTCCAGAGAAGATGTCCGATAGCATCCGCGTTCCACGGCGGCACAAGAAGGACGATGATCCAAAGATGATAGGGTTGTGGAAGATTGGTAGAACGATTGGCAAGGGCAGTTCCGGTATGTATTGTCATAATAAGCCTTGCCGTAATTCCTGAAACCAGGAGCTTTTCCAGGACGTGTGAGGATCGCTCGGCACTCCAAGACCGGCCAGTATGCTGCTGTCAAGATAGTGTCGAAACAGATGATTCTGAGCTCCCGCATGTCCCTACGCGACGTTGAGGGCGAGGCTGAACGAATCCTCCACGGCATCGAACGAGAGATCGTTATCATGAAACTCATCGAGCATCCTAACATCATGCGCTTGTATGACGTCTGGGAGACATCCACCGAACTCTTCCTTATCCTCGAATATGTCGAAGGCGGCGAGCTTTTCGAATATCTTTGCAACAAAGGGCGACTCCCTACAACAGAGGCGCTTGGCTACTTCCAGCAGATCATGACCGCCGTCGACTATTGTCATCGTTTCAACATCGCGCATCGAGACCTAAAGCCAGAGAACCTGCTTCTCGATGCAGACAAGAATATCAAGGTGGCTGACTTTGGTATGGCCGCTTGGCAAGGCAAGAGTGATATGTTACAGACGGCATGCGGGAGTCCCCATTACGCGGCGCCAGAGGTCATTATGGGCCGTGCCTACAACGGGGCTTTCTCTGACGTCTGGTCCTGTGGGGTCATCTTGTATGCTTTACTCGCCGGACGGTTACCCTTCGACGACGAGGACCTTGCCACTCTGCTCGAGAAAGTCAAGGTCGGGAGGTTCACTATGCCCACTGATATCGATCCTCTCGCTCAGGACCTCATCAAGAAGATGCTTGAGAAAGACATTTCAAAGCGCATCACCGTGTCCGACATCTTGAAACATCCATTCTACCTCTCCCAGCCGCTGAAAGTGATGCCTTGTGACATTCCCGGTCTTAACGACATCGCTCAGCCCTTAACTAGCAAGGCAGAGCTAGATTCTGACATTCTCGCTAACCTTCGCACTCTCTGGCCCGGGGTACCTGACAAACAACTCACCGACAATCTATTCAACAACAAACAGACATGGGAGAAGGGTGTTTACCATCTTCTCGTCCGGTACCGAGCGAAACATCTAGAGAACTACGACGAGGATGAGGAGGAAAGGCTGACGGAGAAACGGCGGTTAAAGAGGGCGCGGTCAAAGAAGAAGGCGCAGCGAGTTAGAATTGCCCCTGAGGAGCTTCCGCCTCGCACAGGCCCACCTACCCCCAATCGTGCACGTAGGGAGGTCCCTCCAGTCACTCCCTCCCCCAGCGCAGGCCCCAATCGGATGCGACAGGTGACTGCGATTGGCTCTGGTATCTTCACGCCCGATATTGATACGATCCCCACGACTGTCTCTCATGCCTCCGACAACTCTTTTGCCCTCATATCCCGAAATATCAATGATGTGGTACCTAGTGTCGTTCCGGAGATTCAAGACGAGCGGATACAGCAGTTCTTTCATCAGATCGTTGAACACCTCAACGTCATGCAACTGAGCAAGCCACAGTCCCAACCACCTCCTGTTCCAGAAAAGGCTCCTCCACCTACACCCCTCACGTTGGACCTTGGGTCACCCTTCAAGGTCCGGAATCAGCCTGAACTCTTGTTTCCCCTGGGGGATTCCGCCGGGCCCTCTCGAGGACAGAACGGTACACGTCCACTCAGCATTCGACGGCGAGGAGAAGTATTGTCCGCAGATGGCGACAAAGAGAATTCCTACGCAGATTCCTACCTCACGGTCCACGACGGGCCAGAACGAAAGTCCTCCTTCCGCAGCGACACATCCGCGGCGAGCAGCACTCGCCGTGCACGGCACGTCCATCTGCTCGAGCCTCTTCCACATCCACACCACGCGAAGCTACAGAAGAAACGCAGCATCGCTCGTGGCTCACCGAGCCTCTCCGCGTTCTCGGGCGCGTCTGACGCGGGCTCATACTTCTTCTCCTCGACGCCGAAGCGCAGCTGGCTTGGACAGCTGTTCCGCTTCGGGCCCGCCACGGTCCAGATGTTCTCTACGCAGGATGCGTACGCGACCCGACGCGAGTGCCGCCGCATCCTTGAGGGCATGGGTGTGAGCGTGATGCTCCTTCAGGCGGACGGGATGGGCACACTCAAGTGCCGCTTAGAAGAGGTGCGCGACCCAGTGGGGATCATGGCTACAGTGAAGACGGTGAAGTTTCGCGTGGAGCTGAAGATCCCGCCGACGGTGCAAGCGATTGCGGGGTATACGGTCGCGCTAAACATTGTCATGGAGAAGGGAGCGCTGTCGAGTTTCAAGATGGTGTATGGACGATTGAGGAGAGAGTGGGACTTCGATGCACCGCCTCTGGGACGCACTATGGATTCACGGACTTTGGACGCATTCGACGACGAGAGATTTGTTGAGATTATGTATGGCACGCCCTAAGGATGCCTCTTTACGACTGTAGAATAAACTTACATCGAGATTGCTCGATAGGCTGAACGTTTGGGAACACAGATAGATGTATATATAAAAGATACCTCTTGATACATGTTAGCTACATAGGTACTTCGTCCATAGTCATAATAGTAGACGAGAAACGGGATGTTGGTTCCAGCAATAACGGTGCTTCGTCGTCGTCGACCATCTCTGTGTCTGGTGACGGCCCATCGATCTGCTTCTTGAGCGAAGGATGTAGCCCTACTCGTGATAATGTGAACGTCTCCGGATTGCTACTGGATATCCGTATGAAGCGCAATTGTTGGATGAAAGCTGCTGATTTTTGATCCCACTGCCTGAAGAGCTTGACGTTTGCTGCATCGGTCAAATCGAGGACCTCTGTAGCATGACGTTATGAGCATACGATAAACAAAGATATATGATGAAATCGCATACCAAGGCCCGTCCGATACTCCTCTGCTTCTCTCAACTTTAGCTCCTCAATTTTCTGTTCCCTGACACTCTTTGGTCTCCCTTTCCGCCGTGCTTTCCTCTCCTCTTCCAATTCGTCGTCGTACCGTGGTAGCCATATGTCACGAATTATAGAGTGCAGGTCCGCAAGCTGCATACAAGCAATATCGTCTGGTGGAAGACATCTGTAGAAGAAGCTAAATATATCCACTGAGTATATTTTAGTCAGTGTATCGGGTATTAGATTGAAGAGTAAAACCAACCCTGCTCGCCCTGTTTCTTATGTCGTGCTTTCGCCAAGTCTTCAAGCTTACTTTTGCGATGTTGCGCACGAACCAGTTGGTCCGCTTTCCTAGATAGAGGGTGGAACAGCTTCTCCTTCTTTTGTGGCTTCGCTGCCTTTTTCACGGGTTTCGAAGGGGTCATCTTTCAAGATTGGTGGATTCGACAAGAGCTTAAAGTCAACGCACTGACACTGCAGAAGCGGGGCAACGAGTATGAAGCAGGGTCGAACGAAGCTCAGTGCATGTACAAGACGTCGAGGACTCGAGATCGCAAATACCAAAATTTGCCGAGCGAATGATGGCTCGGCAGTCTTGCTTTCTCACGCCCTTTGGACACGAAGTCAAGTTGATTCTCCATCCGTAGCATGCGGGTTTGGTTTAGAATCGTCTGTCTAACCCGTGCGACGTACATACAGCATTTGCCAGATGAAGCTTAAGCTTGGAGTCAAATGGCACTAAATATGATATCCGTAAGTAGCAAAACTCTGCAGCTTTTGTGACTTAGACTACACGCTGTTCTCTACCAGATTGGACCTGTACAACCCAATTCATGTCAATAGTTCAATTAGGTGTGTTACAACCACTATCAAACTACAGTATCACGACCAGGCTCTCCTAGCGACGTCCAGTCTGGCCATTCCCAGCGGTGGCGTCCATGCGATTCGCACACAGGTGGCAATTGCATCTTGGGATACCGGTCGACCTCAAGGAACTCTACCTGTGAGACTAGAGGCTGCAACTCTGCGCGTGCACGCTCCCGCCATCTGTTGAAGGTGTGCGGCTCCTGCGTGTCTATCATCTGTTCGTATGCCAAATATATGCGCAATGTGCGCACTGGGCAGTCTGCATTTGCTCTGACCGTCAATACACGTCCGAGCGTCGCCCATACAGAATCCTGTGCACCGTGGATTTCCAGTGTCCGGAGTTTGGGACATGGTACACGACGACCTGCAGTCGGTTTGAGGGCCGCGAGAATCTCCGTGGTATGTTCGCCGAGCATCGGTGATAGCACTAGCAGGCTGACGCTCTCTAGCGCAGATGACTGGAATACCGTCAAGAATTCAGTACGGTATAGCATAGCCTGGACCAGGCTTGGATACGGCTCATCAAGGTCGGTCCTGATCCACATTTCCTCCACGGCAGAGACGCTTGCAGTCAGATCCTTCACAAGGTGTACCAATGATGGGACATGTGGAATATTGTCTTTGGCCAATGCGCTGCCTGCGCGGAATGCAGATGACGCCCCTGCACCGACAAGTGTATAGGATCGAACATCTACGAAGTTCAATAGGATTTTCTTTACGGCGAGAAGTGAATCGAAGTGGGCATATTCCCGTAGGCCGATTTCGCGGAGGGTAGGATGACAGCCTCCACCAGCAGTGATGGACAATGTGACTTGAGGGGAGGTCCGGAGCAATTTCAACAGCCTCCGAATGTGGCGCGATTCCATACAGCGGAATGCTATCCTCCGAAGACGTGACTGACCAGAGCGCATGGGTTTGGGGAGATCTCCTATACAGCCAAGTACAGTGTCGGAAAACAAGAGGTCTTCGAGTGCGGAATTTGATTCCAGAACATCCACAAGACCTTGGCCTTCGGAAGGAGATGAGTAGGTCATTTTATGCAGATGAAGTTGTCGAAGGTTGCGAAAGGATTTCGAGGGGTATTGCGTGAGGTTGGACATCGCCAGAAACTTCACTGACGTGAGATGACCAAGAAAAGCTGTGGGTAACTCCCATGCGACTGTCCGATTACCGCTCGTGAACGACGCGTGCAGAGACAATGTCTCGAGGTTAGAAGCGTTATTTGAGCATGTCAATTTCTGCTCTGTAGGAGATAATTGACCGAAGAGGTGCAACTCTTTGATGCGAGGAAGCTCCTCGAACACAGTTTTCAATACGCCGCTCCCGGGGGCATTGTAGTTCGTGGCATTGATGCTGAAGGAGAGGAGTCGATTTTGAGAGTGTGGTAGGCTAAGCTGTAAGAGGCCTAAGCCTGCATCGTCATTGCGGAGGGAGAGAAGCGTCCAGAGGGACGAACAGGAGAAGGCAGCATTCCGCCAAACGCGGCAGACATGCAGAATTCCGATCCAATTTATCGATAGAGGGTGCGGTTGTAGACTTGTTTTGAAGGACGATGGGGCATCGAAAGAGTCCTGCAACATGCCGAATATTATCTCAAGGACATCGCAAGGAAGACGCATGACTGGTAGGGTGGCATTACGGAGATGTCTAACGTTCAGCAGCATGCGGGAAAGGGAATCGTCAATCCCCTCAAGCTATGTAGCGATATCGTCAATAATAGCGCAGCGCCGGCGAATACAATACACTCACATTCAGGCTTAAGCCTGTAGTACTGATAATTCTGATGAGTTAAATGGCTTGTATGAGCCAATTAAAGATTGGCTGACCTTTCATCCACCATCTGTGTGAACCTGTTGTGAAGTACATCGATGCAATTGGCGATATCCAGTCCGGGTCCGCTTTCGACTGTTGTCCATCGGACGACGTCTGCTGACATTCTTCGGATACTCGCAGGATAAGCGCAGCGAGTGGATGTGGTCTTTGAGGTGCTGCATCTATTAACAACTAAACGGATTAGTTATATTCTTTTTTCTAGGAAATGACTCAATAAGTAATCCATGAGCGGAGGGAAAAAAATTTGCAGGAACTGTCACGTGGAAGAACTATTTTCCTTCCAAAACAAGGCCGCGATAGACTTCAGCATGTTCAAGTGGCGTATGTGAATCTGCAGGCATATTTTATTCACTGAGCCAATGAATACTAGAAAAATTGAGGCCACGGCGAAACGGAAGTCATGGCCGTTCTTGTTGACAGTAATACCGACGGTGATCCAGGAAAGGCATTTGGCGCATCAAGATGTTGCTTTGTCAGCGGGTCTCCGCCCGAATCGTCGACGTCCCAACCAAGCGACTCCGATTTACTATCACGTCGTCTCTCTATACTATGCCTGACTCTATACCCTTTAGCTCCCTAAAGGAAATGTGAAAGACACCCTATGCTTGCTGACATGCACGCGGTATCCTCATGACCACGCTCTCAGCTAGATGTCGACCGCTTTACGTCTTGGGGTATCAAATCGCTGCTCCCAGATTCGAAACCAGTAGCTGCTCGCCCATAATGATCTTATATTGGCAAATCTATGCATGGAAAGTCTGATGCATCATCTTTGGATGGTCTCCGTTGAAAGGTATGCTTTCTGTCGTTTCATGCGTTGGTTGATACTGAGCCACTCCGCAGACTCGTCGACGTTTCCGCAGGCTTGACATAACAAGACGGCTCATAGAAGTCTCTCCAGTTCAACTCCGTCCTTGGATAACCTTGCCTTAATATACCCGAAACTACGGGAGATGCCCTCGATGCAGCACGGCAGCGTCTCATTACAGTCTTCTGCCGGATTGAGATATGGCAATCCGTGCATCGCACTAATTGCATTCGGATACTGTGATGTCTTAGCGGACGCTGCTATTCATAAACTCAGCCTAGCATCAGAATCTAGGACTCGCAAACGCTACGCCACGATCAAATTACATTGATATAAAGAGAGAGCGGTGGCCTAACACAACCCCAGCTCAAACTACCATGGCCTCTCACAACACTGAGTACACTCCCATTGACGATATCAGAGACGTACGTCGCCTATGCGTTTCTAGCCAGTCGTGCACGACGACCTCAAAGCCCCTTGCAGATCCATGCCCGACTTGTTCAGACCTTTAAGACTGGGGTCACGCGGTCTCTTGCGTATCGCAGAAGCCAGTTACTCCACCTTGCTCGCCTGCTGCAGGACAACATAGTTCCCCTCGAGGACGCCATCTTGGCTGACCTTGGTAAACCGCGTCAAGAGTGCACGACGGTGGAGATCGCCCCCGTCATACGGGCTTGTCTCCACGCTGCAGATCACCTCGAGGAGTGGACGAAGCCAGAGAAACCCCAGGTAGAGGCGTCCCGAAGCTCGTGGGATACAACGGTGTATCATGTGCCCAAGGGCGTCGCGCTCATAATAGCGTTTGTTGTTCTCGTGTTCTGTCCGAATGTCGTCGATCCTGTTATCTCAATAGCTTTGCAGGCCGTGGAACTACCCGTACATCTTGACGTTCTCCCCCTTGGTGGGAGCTATCGCAGCAGGATGCCCTGCAGTGATCAAGCCATCTGAATCGACACCGACTAGTTCGGCGCTGATTACCGCGCTTGTGGCAAAGTACCTTGATCCCGCCGTGTACACGGTCGTGCAAGGCGCGGTACCGGAGACAAATGCATTGCTCTCACTCAAGTGGGACCACATATTCTTCACCGGCGGCGGGAAGATCGGACGAATCGTCGCTGCGAAGGCCGGCGAGATGCTGACACCCGTCACGCTTGAGCTTGGGGGTAAGAGTCCTGTGATCATTGACACGGATTGTGACCTTGAGCTCGCCGCAAAACGCATGCTGTTTGGGAAGGTGCAGAACGCAGGGCAGGTACGTGCATTCAGACATCCAGCGCGTTGTTCTGGTTCCTGGACGGGGACGCGCGGCGTTGGATATCAATAGAGTCGACGCGTGCTGATGTCGTTATCTGTACTATAGTTGTGTGTGTCACCGGACTATGTCCTCGTACCGCGCTCAATTGCGCCACAGTTCAAGGAGGCACTGAAGAAGGAATATGCCGAACGCTTCCCCAATGGCGCTTTGCATCCTGATGTTAATTGGTGCAGGATAGTCAACCCGGCACATTTCAGACGTCTTGAGAGTCTTATGAACCGCACCCAAGGGAAATTACTCGTCGGTGGGGAGGTTGAGGCAGAGGCGAGGATCGCTCCCACTATCTACGCTGACGTGCGGCTTGACGATGCTCTGATGGAAGAGTGAGTCTTTGCTGCGATGTTGTCATGTTGAGCATGAAAGAGCTGACAGTAGGCATTGATTTCAGTGAGATCTTCGGCCCTCTTCTCCCTTTGATCGAGGTGGACAGCATGGATGAAGCCTTGCAAATCATCTCTGACAGGTACGTGCTCCAACATTGCGATCAACTTCACACCTCTCTAACGGTCTACCCCTGACCCTCAGACCATCGCCGCTTGTGATATACGCGTTCACGAACCGCGAGGAGTTGAAACAAGACAGTTAGTCCATGCGGATTTGCTGGCGTATATTGGATTAATCTATCCTCGATTAGTTCTCGCGCGTACTAACAGCGGGACTCTTACCATGAATGACACTTTCATGCAACTCGCAGGTGCGATCCTAGTATAACTTATTATTGGCGATCAGAGATTGATGCGTAATATTCAGTATACGAGATGCCTTTCGGTGGACACGGCGATTCCGGATGTGAGCATCTTTTTGTATTTTACTTACTGATGGTGACCTGGTCGATCGATACAGATGGCGCGTACCTTGGCAAGCACACCTTCGATGTATTCACCCATCGTCGGAGCTTTATCAACATTCCTCCTGCGTGAGTCTTTTTTTGTATGTACTAGATTGTGATATCTATCTAACCCTACCATCAAGTTTTGAACCCAACTTCGCGATGCGATACATGCCCTACACTGACAAGAGCTACAAGATTATGACCGCTGCTGCCCACGTCCAGATACCAGAAGCATGAAGGGGCGCACTGAATGTTGCACGGGTGGAGTGGAGACTGATTCAGAAGGTCAAATATATTGGAAACGATCACCCCCTTATGAATAATCCGACATGCATGCTGTCCTGCTGTATGATTGCATGCATATTCGAAATTTGGTTACTATCATCGCTCGATTGTCCGTTTATCGAAGTACACAATAACTGCAGCCTCACAAGGTGGATTAGCCGGTATGGGCAGTAGACAAGCCGAACAATAGAACTCAGAAGTAGTAAACGCATAATAGCTGGATATTGCGGCTGGCTAGATACCAACTAATCGGTAGAGGTACGAGATACGTTAGAGGTCTAGTGGAAATCAGACATTTGAATCAGTAACGGCTCTGACATCAACAAGTATAAGCTTCAATGTCGCCCTCCTTCCGAGTTAAATTATACAAATGCAAGGCCACATCGGTATTCTTCTACAAAGAAGGCCAATACAGCAGCATCTCCAAAAGGTTGTAAACTGTCCTTGCATCGCGTAGAACAATTGATACGAAACAATACGATGCACCAACCACCAGCCTCGTCAATGGCAAAGAGTGATGGAGGTTTGGACAAACCTTGATGGGTGCCTGATAAGGAAGTGCGGGGATTGCCGAGTTAGATAACCGACGCATGTGACGTCAGCGCGTACGCGGGGGGCGCGTTGTGATTGGCTGAGGACAAGAAGGTCGCTCCCAGATCGACCAAAGCCTTTCGAAGTCCCTCCAGTTGAACGTGTCCTGCTCGTGTATATAAACCTTGTTCTCGTCACTCGACGCGTCCGGTTTTTCTTTCTTCTTTTTCCCCCCACCACCCCCATACTGTTCTTTCACCATGGCGAGATCCAAGAAGATGAATCAGACCGTCATCATCCCCAAGAACAACGTTACAGAACAGCACAACTCAAAGTCGGCTGAGCCGAGGACTCCAAAGACACCCAAGACACCAGCAGACGAGGGGCTCGACTTCTTTGAATCCGCTTTCAAACAGGGAGAACCTCCGATTCGCGTCTATGAATTGCGCTTGGATCCTGATGGCGGTCCCAACAAGGATAGGGCGGTAAGTCTTGTTTTCGACTATGGACTGAACTACGCGCTTATGCAGCTCTTCGTATCGTGTAGTATATGCGTCTTCCCCCTGCGTATACTCCTTATATTGTACGCGTGTATCTTGAAGCGGGTACGCCCGCGAGCAAAAACGGCGTTTTCAAGACAAACTTCCCGCTGGACGGTGGTCGCTTTGAAAGAGATCGTTTTGCGGAACGGAAGTGAGTCGCATGACTGATGAAACGCTCGGAGTGGATGCTGACAATACGCGCAGATTGCCTACGAAATTCTCAAAGTCAATCCAAATCGACCTACCTATCTCCCATGCTGGCGCTTTCTGCTACTGGGTGGAATATGACGGCGACGCACCGGGGACGCGAGTTAAGGGTCGTGAAGGATACTTCAACATTGACCCGATTCTTCGTACCAAGTCACGCTCTTCCATCGTTGGTCCTGGCGCACAGGTCTCCGAGAAGGGAGGTGCAGTCCTCTCAGACTATGTCAACCTCCCTATCGACGGTCTTGCCGTCTTAACTCTTGTTTCCAAATGGATGGGTCCTCTGAGCGAATGGCATGGGTGTCTTGCCGAAGCCAGTGAGCGTGGCTATAACATGATCCATTGGACACCTCTGCAGGAGCGAGGCGAGAGCGACAGCCCATACTCGATCAGAAACCAGCTGGTCTACGAGCCATCAATGTTTGGACCAAGGGACGGGAACGCGAAAGACGGAGGCAAGGCTGGTATGGAGGCGATGTTGAGGATTGCGAGAGAGGAATACGGGTTGTTGGCATTGACAGACATCGTACTGAATCATACGGCCAACGATAGTCCATGGCTGGTAGATCATCCCGAAGCCGGTAAGTATTTTCAATTGACACATTGCCACATTGCCACCTACTGATAAGAACGCAGGCTATAGCCCCGCTAACACTCCCCATTTGACCCCCGCCCTTGAGCTCGATACCGCAATGATCGAATTCTCCACTACTCTGGAGGCGAAGGGTCTTCCAACTACGGTCACATCGACAGCCGATATAGATGTATTGATGACCGCATTCCAAGACTACGTCAAGGCCCTGGACTTTTGGCAGTACTATGTGCTCGATATTAAGGCAGAGCGTGAATCTGTCAAAGCGGCGCTCTCGCAGCACAAATTTTCGACGTGGGACGGTATCGCCAACAAGAGCGTTGCTGAGATCGCAGAGATCGCGAAGTCTTCTGGGAGCGTCGTTGGCTTGGGGATACCGCAGAAACGGTTCGGCACACACGTCAAGGGTGAAGTTGCCGCTGGCTTGGTAAAAGCCGCCTTCGTCGACTTGCAAGATGTCGACGCGCTCGCGGATGCGTGGGTCAAAGTCGTCGATGTAATCAACCTACCGCTTTACGAGGAATGGAAAGAGGACACGCGTGCCGCGATGGAGAATATCAAGAACAGGTTGAGATACACGCGGTTGGATGACAACGGTCCGAAATTGGGACCCATCACAAAGCAGTAAGTGAATCTCTCTCAGAATCGATTGAGTCATACTAAGCACTTCCTCATCAAGACTGCCTCTCATGGAGACCTACTTCACTCGTCTCGAGGGTAAAGTGGAAAGAAATCCAGACACGTTCTCCCTGGCGAACAACGGCTGGATATGGAATGCGGACCCGCTACAGAATTTTGCGCTCCCACCGTCCAAGTCGTATCTGCGTCGCGAAGTGATCGTGTGGGGCGACTGCGTCAAGTTGCGATATGGCGAGAGCCCTTCGGATAACCCTTGGTTATGGAACCACATGACTGAGTACGTCACTTCCCTTGCAAACACATTCGAGGGCTTCCGCATCGACAACTGCCACTCCACGCCGCTCCATGTCGGAGTGACCCTTCTCGATGCCGCACGGGTAGCCAACCCAGACCTATACGTATGTGCCGAACTTTTCACGGGTAGTGAGGAGATGGACACGCTCTTCGTGAGCCGATTGGGCATCAACAGTTTGATCAGAGAGGCAGGAAATGCGTGGGATCCGAAGGAGCTGTCGAGGCTCTTGTACAGACATGGGCTGGGTAAACCGATCGGCTCGATGGACGAGGCGTGCATGTCAAGCAAGGAGGAGTTACCGCCACCGACCGGCAAAGGTCCGATGCGCCCTTGCGTGGTCATACCGCACGACGGATCCGTTCCCCACGCACTCTTCTTCGACCTCACACACGACAACGAGTCATACCTCCACAAACGCTCAGCCGAGGATGCGCTGTCAACCGGCGCGCTGATGACCTTCTCCTACTCCGCCATCGGCTCGGTGAAGGGTTTTGATGATTTGTATCCGAAGTTGTTGAACCTTGTGCAGGAACAGAGGAGATATGAGGTCACGCGATTGGAAGAGAATAGCGGGGTAGCCAGAGTCAAGAGGTTGTTGAATAATTTGCACACAGAGATGGCTCTTGGTCACTTCGAGGAGGGGCACGTTCACCAGGAGAACGATGTAAGTGTTCCACATGTTCTTAGCGTGAATGGAGATACTGACGGCTGTTATCTTTGCTCACAGTACATCGTCATGCATCGCGTACAACCTAGCACTCAGAAGGGATATCTGTTGGTGGCTCACACTGCTTTCCATAAGGGCTCGAAAGATCGTGGATTTAGTGCGTACCTTCAAGTGTTTCAACACAGCCTTCTGATTTTCCTGGTTTTACAGTCAACCCCGTCAAACTCCGTCGTACGAAAGCAAAGTTTATTTACGGCGCGCACATCGACTTCGAATCTTACGAAGACCAGAATGATGAGAAGACTCTTCGTGGGATGAAGGCAAAGCTTGTTGAGATGCCTGCGGTTGTCGTGCCGCAGGGCCTGGATGAAGAAGGTCCTTATGGCGAAGTAGTGGTACCGGAGTATTTCCCGCCGGGTAGCATCATGGTGTTCGAGACACAGCTCCAGGGAGCCGATGCCAGCCTCGACGCGTTCTACCCCGCTGGTGCAGACGAAGCATTCGGAGACCTGAACCTTGTCGATCTCAACGTTGTCCTCTACCGCTCCGAGGGCGAAGAGCGCGATGCTACCGGCGGGCAGATCGGTGCCTACAACGTTAATGGCATCGGTAACCTCGTCTACTGTGGGCTGGAAGGCTTTATGCATCCATTGAGGCACATCATGCGCTTTAACGACCTTGGGCACCCGCTCTGCGGCAACCTGAGAGACGGCTCTTGGGCTCTTGACTATGTTGTCTCACGGTTGGAGAAGTATGTACTTATTTTTAGATGTACGCACTACTCATACTGATGACGATCTTCACAGGCAGACCGGCATGTTCCCCAACCTCGTCAAACCGGTGAAGTGGTACAAGGAACGGTTCGACCGTATTAAGGAAAGCGCTCCCCCGTTCCTTCGCCCCAAGTACTTCGCCATCGTGATTTCCGAGGCGTACAAGGCTGCACGTAAGGCGGCAATTGAGCAGTGCTCCGAATTCGTCTCTACGGGCCATTCTTTCACCCAGGACCTCGCGCTGTGCTCCGTTCAACTGCATGGCATGGTTCAATCTGCCTCGCTTGATCCTGCGAAGCCGACCCCGTCTCTGGCCGCCGGCTTACCCCATTTCGCTTCTGGCTGGGCGAGATGTTGGGGACGTGACGTGTTCATCTCTTTACGCGGCCTTTTCCTGACTACTGGCAGTCACCTGGATGCTAAGAAGCACATTCTGGCGTTCGCCTCCACGTTGAAGCATGGCTTGATTCCCAACCTACTTGACTCGGTCAGGAACCCGAGATACAACTCTCGGGATTCGCCTTGGTGGATGTTACAGAACATTCAGGATTATACGCTCTCTGCTCCTGATGGTTTGTCTATCCTATCAGAGAGCATCAAGCGGCGATTCCCCAAGGACGATACCTGGGTGGCCTGGGATGACCCCAAAGCGTATGCATATTCCAGTACCCTCGCCGAGATCATCCAAGAAATACTCCAGCGTCACGCCGATGGTATCACCTTCCGCGAGTACAATGCTGGCCCGAATCTGGACATGCAGATGAAGGACGAAGGGTTCAACATCGATATCAAAGTGGATTGGACGACTGGACTTATATTCGGCGGCAATGCGCACAACTGTGGTACTTGGATGGACAAGATGGGCGAGTCGGTCAAAGCCGGCACGAAGGGTGTCCCAGGCACCCCGCGCGACGGCGCGCCCGTCGAGATCACCGGGTTACTGAAGAGCACGTTGAGGTGGTTGGACGAGCTGTCCGAGAAAGGCAAATTCCCTTTCAAGGGCGTCGAGGCGACTAGTGAGTCATGGTTTTAAGTATTCGAAACGGCCGCCGTATTGATGTTTTGATGGTAGTCGATGGTAAGCCTCGCCTGGTGACATACAAAGAGTGGGGAAACCTTGTTCAGGCATCGTTCGAGGAGTGTTATCACGTTCCTCTAGGTGTGTACACTAGTTCCTGGTTACTTGTAGGAATGCTGACGCTGCGGCAGACCCCACGGAGGATCACAAGTATAACGTGAACCCTCTCATCATCAATCGCCGCGGCATCTACAAAGACGTCTATGGTTCTGGTCCTGGCAGGGAGTGGTCCGACTATCAGTTCCGCTGCAACTTCCCTGTTGCAATGACAGTTGCGCCCGAGCTTTTTGATGAACAGCATGCGCTGTACGCTCTGCAGCTTGCAGACAAGGTTCTTCGTGGGCCCCTTGGAATGAAGACGTTAGATTCGTCGGACCTACAATATAGACCTTACTACGATAACGCCAACGATGGAACGGATCCCGCCATCGCCAAGGGTTTGAACTACCACAACGTGAGCCATTTCTTTGTTTAGGTGGCGCCGCATATCTGACACACTAGACTCGTCAGGGACCTGAGTGGGGTTGGCCGCTGGGTTACTTCCTCCAGGCATATCTTTACTTTGACACCCGTGTCGGATCAGGCAAAGAGGTGCGCAATTCATTGAATCACGATGCGCCGCGCGCAGTTATTAACTTGATTGATAGGATCCCGCGGAGACTCTGCATTACCTGCATCGCTTGTTGTTGCCAGCCCGCCGCCACATCCAAAACGATCCATGGGCGGGCATTCCAGAATTGACCAACCAGAACGGCGAATTTTGCCGAGACTCGTGCACCACGCAGGCGTGGAGCGCGAGCACATTACTTGATTTCTTGGAGACTGTGCACAAGATGAGTCGCACGGCGTAGTCGCGCATAGACACGAATAATGAAGAACGGACGGATTGTACATGGAATTACAAAGTTTGTAGCTGACAGTAAGCAGACGATTACCAGAACGATACCGGAATCCATCACCTCCCACTGTGTACATCTTAGTGAGATTATTACAATCCAAATATACATCACTATAGGAAGACTTTCCTTCCCATGTGTAAGGCGGGTCATTCTTCGAAGTTCTAATAGCCGCATGGTCCCCTGTGTGAACGCTTCCCTTCCTTCAGCTATAACTCAGCCTAAGGGGGCGCCTTGGCGTATTTTGCATCCGCGCTCATGTGTCAAATCTTACTCATATACCGATTCTCATATACCGATTCCGACGATTCTCAGCAGTTTCTTGGCTCGTTCATCCGGCAGCATGTAGTCCGCGCTAATATTGGCGTAACAGAAACAATGTTCGACGCGGCGGCGCGGCCAGGTCGGTCGCGGATGCAAAGGTGAAGACACCGGCTGTTCTGCGACCGAGGGCGGGGCTGGGGTCGTCGTTGTCTGCTCATAAGCGAACGCATCTCCGGAAACATCGGAACTGGCGATCTCGGAGCAAATCTTAGTTTGACATTATTGGCCCTCCTCGCGATGCTCGACTTGTCGTCCAGCAGCGTTCAGCCTGCACACACTGGCGGCGGCCGAAGACTGCTGCTACTACTGTATCAATCGAAGCGTATTCTCGTAGCGTGCCGGAGCGCAGTTCGTGTTAGAACTCTGTAATCTTGTGAGGCCCCTGGAGGGTATTTGATCGTATCTGACTGTCTCAGGTCAGATGGCTTGGCGGCGCTCCCGATACGAGGCACCTCTCACAATAACATGAGCCTCAGCGCCAGCTGCGGAACTTGTAAGCTTTGGGAAGCCCCTACAATCACGGAGCGCGCAGAAACGCGCACCATGCGTTTGGTGCCCATGGACCCAGTATTGCATACCGATGGCGCAGCATCCAAGCGATGCAAATGATCCTCCAGCGGTGGGCGGCAGCCCATCAACGTCTCGATGTTGCTCGATGCATGCTTTGATTCGAGTTTTGGCGGCCACATCGTTGATAGACACTGGCGAATGGATGTGGCGTTAACGTACATCAACTCCCAGGCCTGTCAGGAAGGGGCTAGCGACAATTGAAGCTCTGAGATGCTGCAAACCACCGAGCGCGTTGCTGATTCAGTGTGGGTGCGCGCGTGTTTACAAGCGCACGATGCTTCTCACCGCCCTGCCTGAGGACTTTGCTCTTCAAACCCGCCCTGTACATAGCCTTCAAAGCGAGGTTTATTGTTCAATCTAGGGCAAAGCACAACTCTGTTTGCGCGCTCCCGATCGCCAGTGGGGATGTTGGGTGTTGTGTCTCAAGATCAAACAGTTTAAATCCCGGCGAGCGCTCCTGAGTCCCAGGGGCGGCGTCGTAGTCAGCTCTGCCAGCCCATCCTCGCTGTTGTCTACTACCAGCATCACGGTGCTTCCCCAGCGTAGAACTCGAGGTAAGCTCTTGACAACGCGTCGCAAAGTAACCCTCACTAATAAACAGCACCTCACAGCTGCTAATCTCTGCAGCTTAATCACACCAAACTCTCGCCAATTTGCGGTCGTCTCTGGATCGGTTGTTCGGCAATCATTCTAGAGAGCGTCAGATTTTGTAATCGGCTGGAAGATTCCGTTGATCCAGAGCAAAGGTGCTTAGGTGCGGTGTTCGACTTTGTCCTCGAAAAGGTTGGATGTGCGCTCATGGTGGCGGCTATGTCCTGCATAAAAGAACACCTGCCTTGTAATCTTCATTTGCCTTTCCATCACGTCACTCCAGCTGCAGAATATGCCCAAGACGCCTACTCTTAGCTCCGCTGAGTCCTCCTGTAGCGAACCAAGCGTATCGGGACCGAACCCGCCCCGGGACTCTCAGGCCCCAGTACCGCGAGAGAGGAAAGGAGGGTTGGCCTGTGCGGAATGTCGTCGGTGAGTTAGCTGAGATCATTAACCGTCCAAGTTCAGTACCTCATCGACGGGCCAATAAGCTCGAAATTGAAGTGCGACAGGTGATTATTACTATTGGCATGCTACTTTCATTGGCTAATGATTTACTGCAGGGTAGTGCCATGTCAAGCATGCGTACGGCGTGGTTGTGCGCATCTATGTCCCAATGGTAAATTCGCCTCGATATTTTGGTAGCTGTGAACTCATATAAATTCCGTGCTGCAGGGGTGATGAACGCGACCAAGGGTAATAAGTGAGCCATGGGTTTTGCTGCGTTCGCGATCAACTATATCCTTATGTCGTATCGTTTAGAGCCCTTCAGTCTCATGCTCAGAAGCTAGGTGAGCAAGTCAATAGTATGTCGGCCAAGATCAAGGAGTTGGAATACGCTCTTGCCGCTGCACACTTGCAACTACGCGCTGGTTCAGACCCACCAGAAGATGGCGGTGACCGGAATCCTGACTGCTACCAGACAGCTAGGCGGAGATCTTACGGAGATAGCTCAGGCTCTCTGGCGATTGATCAAGACGGAGTATCCAGGTATTATGGCGACACTGCTGCTTCTGAGGTATGTTTAGTGCTGCCACATTATTTCCGGAAAGGGTCTGATATAGTCTCGACATTGCAGTATTTTACAGGATTAATTCCTGTACGTTCATGCTGATTTACTGGTCACGGTATGTGCTGACCATACCACAGGGAGCTGGCCTGTCTGCTATACACCATCTGCCAGATCTTAGACAACTCAATGTCCCGACGGAGATTATCGAACTCTTCAACGCGTTTCCATTTGGTATGCGAGATAGGCCTCACAACAAATCCTATTTTCTCCCTTTCGTCCCTACCCGAGACCGTGCGCTACAACTTGCGGAACATTACTATCAATTTTTTGCGTGGATGTAAGATGCGGTCAATATCTTCTAGTACGTTTTACTGACACAAACAACAGGTTCAATCCTATAACTCGACACGACTTCCAGACAGACATCTTCGATCGCATCTACGGTTACGGCGACATCCCATGCCTCGACTACGTGCACCCTCATCGCCTAGCGGTGTTCTTCGGAGTCATGGCGCTGGGTGTCATGCGCATCGACGCCTCGGATAAGATGCAAGCAGAGCGCTACCACGCGATGTCGTGCGCAGCGATATCGCTGGCTCCGATTATTTCAGAGGCTATGTGTGCGACGATACAAGCGCTCTTCCTGTGCAACGCGTTCCTGTTTACCAGTGTGCGCGTAGCGTCGGAAGAGTGTTGGCTAATTGTTGGGTTGTGCGGCCGTCTTTCGTACAGGGTGAGCGACGTCTTGTAAGGGTGATTAGCCACATGCTCATTTTTTCGTTTTCAGGTCGGCCTTCGTAAGTTTTTGCAAGCCAGCGATGGTCTTTGTATCTAACCGCTATGCTTAGATCGGGACGGCACTCATTTCAACCTGTCTCGTGAGGAGATACAAAGACGGAGAGTCATTTTCTGGGAACTGTATACCTGGGACGCTTGGCTGGTGAGTGCAACAAAATCAGCTCGAGGGGCGTTCTGATCAGATTTCACACGACAGAGTTTTGTCACCGGCAGAGCGCCCTCCATCCACCTCTCAAACACGGACACAAAGTTTCCAGATGAAGAAAACGACTCAGGTATCATGGGATGTGAGTGACGAGATATCTTGCGACCAGCATCAGATGACTTAACTTCCGCTACAGACCATGCATGGAAATTTCGCTATTCAGCGGCGTGTCTCTGGCCCACAGTACGGACGGCATCTGCAGAAGTAGTTTCGTATCAGACTATTATCGATCTCGATCACAAGATCCGAACGTTCCCCATCCCTATTGAAGTGCAACCCCCCTTACAGGGATATCAGGGTCGCACATGGTCCCAGGATCCTGCGAGTGCGATGCAACAGTTCTGTTTCATATGCGAGAGAGAACTGAGTGAGTCCAAAGAAACCCAGATGCATCACTCAATACTGACGTACCTAAGACCTTTTGTTCCTGCACAGAAATTATCTTGCAGAGGCAATGCGGATATCGTCCGAGGACCCATTAGCAACCAAGTTCGGCGGCTCTGTTATGGCCGCATACCGCGGCGCGGTACGGATGTGTGTGACCCTCAGGGACCTATATAAGGTGCACCCCGTGTGGGTTAGTCGGATATGGTACTTCTGGTCCGGCGTGTTCTCCTCCTGCGTGCGTTTGAACCTCTTTTTCTCGCCTCCGATTTAGCTTGACTGACACCCTACTCTAGATTGTGCTCGCTGCCATCGTGATCAAGAGCCCTGGGTGCAATATAGGGCAAAACGCGCTAGCAGAACTGAAGTCGGCGTGCAATCTATTCGACGAAGGATCCAAGCCATGTCGTCATCCGAAGGCCCTTGTAAGTGCACTTACGCGCTATCATCTTTACTGGTACTTCAGGCTGACTGCAGATGATAGTTCATACTACAGAAACTTCTTCACCGCGCCGAGGAGTCCTTCTCAGCATACTGGGACAATCCAGACAGCCATACAATGATCTGCGCTCTACAGTCTGCGAACGGAGAGGATGAGCTGTGTATTCTGGGAGGCCTGAAGAACGTCATACAACACCCGCCTCGGTCCCTCTCAGTCTCGCCCTTCCAGATAACGTCGCGCGTCTCTGACATTCGCACCCAGCGTGAGGCGAGTGACGTCCCTCGCCGGCGGCAGAAGCAGGGGTCGTACCCTCCGCAGTCAGACGCAGCCCCTCTGTTTTCTTCGCAGGACTTCGATTTCTCAGGGCTCAGCAGCGACTTCGGGTTTGCTGCGCTTGCAAACCAGAACCCTGCCCCGCTGCCCACGTATGAGCAGATCATGAACGGGGTCGGCCCTACACAGCCCGCACCCTATGGTGGAGCGTCGTCACTGGATTGTCCGCCGGGAGAGCCCTCGAGCTCGGGCGTATACGCGAGCAGCTTCAATCCGTACGGTGGATCTGACCTGATAGGTGGAGCAGGTCATGAAATATGGAGATCATTCGTTGGTGGCCTCATGAGTGGTCCTACGGAACCTCCGCTCAATGCCTCGTTTTGAAGGTTACATTCCATTTGTTGTACTTTGTTCTGCTATTACTATTACTCTACTGTATACAAGAAATAAAAAACTCGGAATACTTTGTATAATAGTTTGCAAGCGGCGTTATGATACTTTCGCGAGCGGCCAATCGGCGCCAGTGGAAATGATTCCGTCAGGGCGCTTGCTTGTTTACGTTTACCACACACTCCCTTCACGTCTTGGACCCGCACCTATCGTATACTTCGCCCCTGGTTATCCTTCTTCAACCAGCAGCAGTCTGCTGCTAGATATATCCCCTTAAATTCATGATCTTGCCATGTCGTTCTTTGGATTTGATCAACCAAATAGTTTGGAGGACGAAAAGCGTAAATTTCTAGAGGCTGGCGCGCAACAGGATGATGTTGCTGTTTACACGTGGGGAGAGGAAAGCTACGATGGTTTAGGAGATGCTTTGCAGGAGGGAGGAGACGAGCTGAACGATGAGACGTTCGGTGGGTCGGGAGATGTTGGTAAATAAATGTTTCTCCACCGTCATCTTCTCCGTGAACTGATAGTGCCACAGGCAAGGACTTTGATTTCTCTAGCCATGCTCTTCCAGACAATGGTATTGCTGAGCACGGAGTCGCGAATGCTCAAGATCAACCACGACAGCAAGAGTACTCACGATCACAAGCACCTCCACGTCAGGCAGATTTCCATGCCCCACAGTCGAGCTCAACTTGTAGGACAGCTGCAGACTTGCCTCTTCTTTTACGTTCTCACACATATGCGTAGCTCGTCCGGCCCATTCTCTTGAAGCCATCTGGGATGACAAGTCTCCATTTTCCGTGCTGCCCAAGATGAACGGGAGTTCGCGGTCGGTTGAGCAGCTCTCAGCCCCAGCGCCCGCCCCGACGACGAACTTCTCGCCTTTTGGACCCGAGGACTCCGTGCCAACTCAACAGCCCATAACCCTCAGCATCGGCGCTAATCACGCCCAAGGTGCACGCACGCTGGAGGAGATCGAGGCCGAAATGCGCGAGGCGTTTGCTGCACAGCGGATCTCAGCGGCGTCGCCGTCTCATCCTGGAAGTCTGTCGCAAGCACAGCTGCGGAACACGGCGGCTCACCGACAGCTGGGTCATTATGGACAGACATCGACGCCCCCACCTCGCATGCATACTCATTCGCAATCTCCCCGATTCCAGCAACAGCAACAACAGCAGCAGCAGCAGCAACAACAACAGCATGCTCAATTGCTCCATCAGCAACAACAGCAACAGCATCTGCATTTGCTTGAGTTGCAAGAGCGGCAGCAACAGCAGCAGTTGTTGGAACTGCAAGAGCAGCTGAAGTTAGAAGAAGTCGAGAGGCAGCGCCAGCATCAGCAGCAACTACGGCAGCAGGCGCAACTCAACGCTCAGTATTTGCAGCACCAGAGGCAAGTATCTGGGGGCACGCCTCTAGGGGACATGGCATATCGTTCCCAGAGGTATCGTGCTACGACTCCCTCACGTGCCCCGCAACAACCCCAGGCAGAGGCACCATTCCAGCAGAATCTTCAATATCTGCCGCGCGATATTCAGATGCAGCAGAGGCTTCTCGCAGAGATGGCGCAAGCAGAGTTTTTACACAGTCTGCAGGGCTCTCCTGTGCGAGAACTTGGGGAAGAGAGGGAGGTACAGGAGATGTTACGTGCAGAAGCGATGCGTAAGATCATGGAAGCCGAGCGGATGGAAGAAAAACGGAGGCGGAAGCTGGAGAAAATTAGGTATATGGTGCGTACTTGACTTTTGCTTTTTTCAATATCACGAAGCCTAAGAACCGTATCTGTGTCTTCCATTCTCAGTCAAGATATAACGACCTCATGACTCAATCGGACAAGGACTTCATCACTCGGATTCAGGTATCTCAGCTGGTCACACAGGACCCGTATGCGGATGACTTCTACGCTCAGGTATACGGCGCCGTCATGCGCTCGCGCATGGGGCTCAACGCTCCAGAAGCCCTCCTGAAGTTCAGCTCGGGCGGTGGTGTAGGTTTAGGCCTGGCTCAGGTGAAGGGCGGGGGCCGACGGCCGAGCGCTATGCAAAGAATGGAGGCACAAGTCGAGCGTATCGTCAACAACGCGCGCCTTAGAGAGAAGGAGAAAATATGTAAGCCAGAATGTAGAGATATGATCAATTCGCTGATCCGGCGTAATCTCTCAGCGTTGAACAGTCTTCAGGGAGCCCTTGGCAAAACCGCCGGACGGAGCTACAAGGCTGCACCGCGCCAGCTGTTACAGGTGGAGGCTACTCCGGGTAACGGCACTGGTGGTTCTCCTACTCTGTCGCACACGACTGCGCACATCTCGAAGGCAGATGCGTTGCGCCCTCCACCAGCGACAGAGGGCGAGGGTGCAGCCAGAGCGGCTGCGTTGATGGGCAAGGAAGCTTTGGGCAGCGCAGGCGATGTAAGAACTACTCACAAATTTCAGGCATGGTGTCTGATCACACCTGTTTCCCCTTCTACAGGATAACGCAATTGTGCGAAAGGATCCTCTCACACACCGTGAAGCCTTGATCATCCTCGAGCGGCTTTTCGATATGATTATAGAGGCAGAGACACTCAAGCAGAGCCAGCCCCCCGAAGAGGAAATAGAGGCGTTCATGTTGTGGTAGGTATCCATATGGCGCCTTTAATGAATATGACTGACGCCTTCCTAGGGAGGACGATCTCAACAAAGTAATCGATAACCTTTGGAATGGGCTCAGGGTGATGGTCCCACTTGAGACCAGGTGCGTCGATCGCATTCTAGCATGAGATCGTGCTGATCAATGCCACAGCGACCCACATCCCTTCATCTCCCTGCTGACCCCCATCAAGGGCAAGCGGATGCTGCCGCGGGTGACGCGATATTTCGACACCCAACGCCTGCTTACCCTGCTGACGCTGCTTGCCGCCTGTTTCTCGCAACTGGACGTCGTTCGTGACTCGCATCTCCTGGATCAAGTCGACGAGGCCCATGAGAGACACGACATCGAAGCGCAGACACAAGCGTTCCTCGGCGGTGTCATGCAGAGCGTGCTTCCTGTAGCTGCGACAGCGCGTCTCAGGTTGATCAGCGGTCTGTTGGGTTTGTTCATGGAGCGTAATGATATTGGGGCGGTCGCGAGAACTAGGGTGAGTGACTTATCGGTTGCCCTCTTTTAGCATGCTCATCGCCCTTGGTCTTGCAGCCCGGCATTGCTCTTTTGACGATGTTCGTCAGTCGAGTAGAAACCATGCGTCAAGAAATGGCGACATTGGACGTTTCTGAGATGCCAACACCAGAGGAGTCAGAGCAGTGGTACGTTTCTCTATACCGAGCTTGTATACAACGGAGCTTATCTGTACTTTCCAGGCAACTAGTCTTCGATCACTTGTTCCAGCTGCTGACGCCGCACTTCCTTTACCTCTTCCCATCCGTTCGCATGGCCGTCGCATCCAATATTCCGCTTCCCAATATTCCCGATGCAGACCACCTTGACCAGCCAGTCTGGCAGTTCCTCGCTACAGTGGCTTTACACGCATCTGTCGAGCAGCAGCAGATTCTCGTTGCCTCTCTTCGCGAGCGAGTGTTGGAAAACGTGGCGTCTGCAAACAAGGGTTGGGTGGCAGACGAGGAGCAGAGGAGAGTGAAACTCGCCAACGTTAACATTTTCCTGCATGCGTTGGGATTGGACAGCTCACAAATCTCGATCTGAGGAGACGACCTTGGGGGCCTGTTTCGTCGGGATGTATCATACAGCGTCGATATTCGGAGGATAGGTCCAGATGGCGTTAGCTAACTGTAATTTACTATGACTGTAGGTATGGCATGCTATTTTTTATGAACTTTACGTACAGTAGACTAAGACATAAGCAAAATCATTGTGCAAGGCGTGTGAAGCACATAGTAATGCGCGTCTATTGTACAGTCAATTGTGATTGGATCAATTTGATGTAGCCACCCATCAACCTACCTGCCTCCAACACTCATCTCTGCATCGTGCATGCTCTTTATTGCTCGATAGCTCAGCTATCATGACTCTCAAATTACGACCGAGTCCTACACCGGGGCCATCCAGTCCATTCTCATGGGACAAAGTCCCGAGCTCCCCGCACCTTTCCGAGGTTTCGACCGCCCCACCTTCCCCACCTACGCAATGGCTGTCTGCACGCGATATGAAAGTCTTTGGCGTAACGCCTCTGAAGACAACAGTTGGTGTCGTGAAGTGTAAAGACTGCAACAAACCTGTTCTCAGGAGTGCCATGGCGGAGCATGCAGGTGCGCGTCGTGGTCCTATTTCATGACGATCGTCTAGCTAACGTGTGTGACAGACCAGTGTGCTAAGTACAGAAATGCCGCTAAGAAAGCAGGCAAGGGAAAAGGTGAATCTGAAGGTACGCCTCATTCGTTGTTATATCACGTCCTGTCAACTGGGCCGAAACACAGAAGTTAGAAAGGGAAGCAAGAAACGCAAGGCTGAGGACGAGGCGCCCACGCCTGACGATCCGTCTGCCCCCAAGAAGAAGAAGCCGATGACGAAGGTTACCAAGGGGCGTATGAAAGGTCCTGTAGACCTCGACAAGCAGTGCGGCGTCATCAACGATAAGAACTTGCCCTGCTCTAGGTCCCTCACATGCAAATCGCATTCCATGGGTGCGAAACGCGCAGTGCAGGGTCGCTCACGCCCCTATGACGAGCTGCTGCTGGAATGGAATCGTCAGAATAACCCCAATTTCGTCGAGCCGGTGAAGAGGGAATCAAAGCAGGAGCGCAAAGAGAGGAAAGAGCGAGAGAAAGCTGAGAAGAAGAGGCTCGCCCAGGAAGCAGCGGCTGCTCAAGGCATCGACACGACTAAAAAGTCTGCAGGAGCCGGTGGCACGGGGACAAAGAAGAAGAAGACGGCAACCGCTGCCACGTCCGCCCCTACGGCTGCGTCTGCAGTCCCAGGTGCCAAGGCGCACATTGAAGTACACGAAGACGAGGACATCGACTCGGAGGCGGAGGTGGACACGCTAGTGCGTGCGGTGCGAGCCGCGGAGGACAAGGGCATATTGGGCGTGCCTCTCGCGGTTCCATGCGATGCCAGTTCGTGGTTCGTCGCGCGGCGAGAGCGCGTACGGACATGCAGAGAGCTGCTGGCAAGTGCGTTATTCTCTGGTGCACGACCGGGAGCTGCCACGGCCATCGCAGCGGCCCCGCCGCGACTGGTTGCCTGAACGTTACCCACCATACCCTCACATGATGATACCCTTGCACAAGCAAGTGACCCGCGTCCTTACACGTTCTCAAGATCCATAAGCATTGCATGGAAGTTGTACTTGTAGAAACTACCCTCGGCATGGGTAGTAGATTTGTAGATTAAAGCCACAGCGCAGCCTGTAAATGATGTCGACCTTTCTGCATACCTCACATCTCAAACTTGTCATACCATTCAAGGTGCAATCCAGACCCAGGACGGAACAATGAGACATTCATTCTGTGATCCGGAGGTGGGCAGAGTGAATTTAAATATGAAGATCAAAGTCGGAGCGACTATATCTAATCTACGCGATCTCGTCATGTTAGCACAGACCGCCACGCCTTTCTGCCACCGCCATCTGCCCGCCAACTCAGCTCTATTCTACACCGTGAACACATCAGAAGGCGTACATTGAACCTTCCTGGACCTGCTTTACGTACATCAGTGGTCATTACACCGCGTTGGGCTAATAAACCCGCACTCGACTAACTGGGCGAAGTGCGCTTGGTTGGACGCGCCCTCGCCAGTCAGGACTCGTCTTTCTGCTGTTATCTCTGCTTAGTATTCCTCGTCGATGGTGCAGCCTGTGGGGTCCTTGAGTACGACGTCGGAAGAGGAGGAAACGCAGAAGCTAGCAGCGATGACCTTGAACGAGAAGGGACCGACCTCAAACCGTCGGTCCTCGATATCGGCCTCCCCTGGCTCTTCAGGGGGCAGGCGGGGACGATCCAGGACACGAAGTGGTCCTGGTGCACACAGTCACCTCGTAGACCCTGACGCTGAGGGAAATCAGGAGAGACAGTACGTGTATATGGTCATCGTTCGAATCACACCACGACTCACGCATCACGCTACAGGGGCTACCACGCTCTCATGTCGTCGTTTGGGAAAGTATTTCACGTCGAGAAACGGTGGAAGCTGATTAGAGAGATGGGTAGCGGGGCTTATGGATATGTTATGTGCGTATTTGAATCATTTGGCAAGTCACAACAGCCTGACGTCGCGCACAGCTCGGCTGTAGATGACATATCGGGTGAACCGGTCGCTATCAAGCTGGTTACTCGAGTGACGCAAAAGATTCAACTCGCGAAGAGGGCCCTCCGAGAACTAACACTGCTTAGACATTTCTCGCATGAGAACATCACCGGCCTCATCGACGTTGACATCTCGCCGAATCTCGATGAAGTGTGAGTCGTATCTTATTTCCTTCACAAGTGTATGCCTCACACGAACTCTATCTCAGTTATATTTTCATGGAGGTTCGGGTCTTATCATATATCTAACCGCCCGAGTCTTAATTTTTATCTTTCCCTCTACAGCCAATGGAAGGTTGGTTGTCTTTTTCCAAGTAATACGTCCTAATACTGATCTGGTTATCAGCGGACTTGCATCAGATTATCAAGTCCGGTCAAACACTGACCATCGAGCATACTCAATATTTTGTATACCAAATCCTCCGCGGTAAGTTACTCCTTATCCATAATATCTCAGAAGACCGACGATCTGGCGGTGTAGGCATGAAGTACATCCATTCGGCATCTGTTGTTCATCGGGACCTGAAACCAGGCAACTTGCTGGTAAACGCCGACTGTGAACTAAAAATCTGTGATTTCGGTCTCAGTCGAGGCTTCAACGCTATGCCAGACGAGAACCCTACGATGATGACAGAATACGTGGCCACACGATGGTACAGAGCACCTGAGATCATGCTGGCTTACAGGTGAGATCTTGACTGATGTGAGCGTGTAATTGAACCTTATGTTTGCCGTGTAGGCGATATGACACTGCAGGTACACCGTCTGCGAGGTCATGGTTGCCAAAATTGACCACCTGATTAATATCTACAGTTGATATCTGGGCTATAGGATGTATCGCGGCTGAGTTACTGCTCGGAAAACCTCTGTTCAAGGGGAAGGAGTGAGCTACAATGACATCCTTCCTGACTGTGTCTGACACTATCTCTTCATAGTTACGGTCAGCTTGCTAAAAGTCCTAAATTGTCTTCGAATATTGACGTTTCGTTTCCCGCAGTTGATCAGTTGAATAAAATACTGGAAATTTTAGGTATGCCTCCCTCGTTATGCGGCGTTCATTATACTCAATTATCCCACAGGCACCCCCGATGATAAGGTGATCAAGAGGATCGGGAGCGACAAGGTACTTAAGACAAGCCTTTAGTGGGCTCGTACTGATTACAAAGACAGGCTCAAGCATATCTTCGTTCGCTGCCATACAAGAAGCCGGAGCCGATGGCAAAAATCTTTCCTACTGCTGATGCTGACGGTAGATATTTTGTGTCATCAGAGCTACGGAACCGTACGTTGACATTTTTACGTCCCTAGCGCTGGATTTCATCCAGCAGTTGATTTACTTCGACCCTTCACAACGACCCACCGCCGCAGATGCGCTCGGTCATGCATGGCTGTCGACATACCACGACGAGGCCGACGAGCCCGTATGTCCCCGCGTATTTGATCGATGGCGCCTGATCGAAAAGCTCGAGACTCTCGAGGAGTACAGGGATGCTCTAGCAAAAGAAGTAAAGGATTGTAGGCGGGAGATGCGCAATCTTGCTGCGCTGTCTCCGCCCTTGGGTGGGGTACAGGAAGAGAGAGAAGCTAGCCCCGCTCTTCAGGTACCCAGTAGCACAGAGCCTGAAGGGCGCTCCATAACACCAGCAGAAGACCGTATCACTCGCACTCGCCGTGCGACCATATCGAGGAGGCCGAGCATGGAGCCAACACCCGAAGAGGCTGTGGCTTTCCCCAGCCCGGGCGACCCCGTCGTGGCGTACTCGCGCCGCTCCATATTCGGTCAGCCTTCGCGTACTAACTCGACGTTCTCCGTGCATCGCCAGGGCAGCCCCGGCGCGTCCGAACCACAGGGAAACAGCACGGTTGCATTTCCCACCACTGACTATGTCGTGCCTGGGCGGCATCGGACGGCGTCGATGTACACCGTCGGTGACGGGAGCGACGGCGGGCACCCGGAGGTGCGGAGGCTACTGCGCACGCTCTCTACGGTGTCTATCTACGAAAGCGGAGAGGGCTTGGCAGGAGGGCTGGCGGACGTCGCGCCGATCGGGAAGTACATCGTGCAGAAGGAGCGCACCGGGGACGAGGCTCTGGCGTCGGAGATGCCAAAGGATATTCTTGGTGAGGAGAGTGAGAGTCCCAGCGCGCAGTTAAAGAATGGCGACGGGGCGGATGGCAAGCGACGATTCGTGGTATAAGAGGCGCGAAGTGCTCCATAGAAGTTACACATAATATCTAGACTGCACATAATTTCTAGACATGGACCTTACCGTGCCCTCTTGTAGCAAAGTCCCACAATTGTACAGATTAGCGTATTGGTATAGAAGATACAATCAGATCATAAGGATACAAGTGGAGCCTCCGCGGCACTGAATGCAAGATGTGTGTGGGCTAGTCTCCTAGTTGTTGTTTGATTTCTATATATCTCGTGAGTATCTATTCCGATGGTGGCATCAAATAACTGCTCACTGTCAATGATGTCCAGATATGCAGTAGTGGCAGGGCTATCAGGATACTCGTCCAAGAAACTGACCCCGTAATCTGCACTTTTGCCTATACGCGGATCGAGTGGGACTGCGCCCAGGAACGGAACCTTCATGTCCTGAGCGAGCCGTCGACCCCCACCCGTGCTCGGCTTGAAAATCTGCGACTCGTTCTTGCAGCTTGGACAAACGAAACC
This sequence comes from Phlebia tremellosa, assembly GCA_011032875.1. Classification (NCBI taxonomy): domain Eukaryota; kingdom Fungi; phylum Basidiomycota; class Agaricomycetes; order Polyporales; family Meruliaceae; genus Phlebia; species Phlebia tremellosa. The sequence continues at coordinate 68,215 of JAAIFI010000077.1, read as the reverse complement.
GGACATGTTCTCCACGAGACCGAGCACTGGTATGCCGACCTTCCGACAGAAGTCGATCTCGCGGCGTACGTCCTGTAAGGCGACTTCCTGTGGGGTTGTGATCAAAACAGCGCCATCAATCCCGCTGTCGCGGAGGTACGAGACGACGCTTAGATGCTCGTCGGATGTCCCTGGGGGTGTATCCACAAGGAGATAGTCTAGCGTGCCCCAGTCGACATCTTTGAGGAACTGCGAGATGAGGCCGTTCTTCTTGGGGCCGCGCCACATCACTGCGTCCTTAGAAGAAGGGAGCATGAAGCCGACAGACATGACCCCAAGGTTATCTTGCACGTATACGGGCGACCAGCCAGACGACGACGAATGCACTTGTTCAGAGGCGATGCCGAGGATAGTGGGTATCGATGGACCGCAGATATCCACGTCCATGATGCCAGTCTACAAGAAAAAATGATACCCTGTGAACTAGAGACAAGTATCAGAACATACCTGCACGTCTTCATCTGCTGCGAACGCCCAGCCCAACTGAGCCGTAAATGTAGACTTCCCTACACCGCCCTTGCCCGAGAGAACGAGTATCTTTCGCTTGACGCTTGACATTCGCTCTCGTACTAAAGGTAATGCTGGATCTGGGCCACGAGTTGCGCCAGAGGCACATATTTCCTGGTTTGCGCACCCTGCGCAAGCATCTGCCTTTCCGGCTAATTCTGATTCTGTGCCCTGCAACTACGTCAGTAGATATTCCACCCGACCGACAACGATGCGACATACAGGGCAATGCTCCGGTGCATTCGAGGGCACTGATAATGGATCCGGAATAGCAGCAGCTTGCTGAGTGGCAATCATGAGGGCTGCGTGGAGGGCTCCTGGTCGTTCACGAGAAAGTTGAGCAAGAAGACTCGTTCAAGTGTTTAGTCATACACTCAAGTTGATCTTGATCTTATCTAAGAGCGCTCCCGAGAACGTCGGGATTACCAATTCGGTACTGAGCCATCGGGCAAGTCATATCGCACAAATTTCTGCATTGCCATGCATCTACAGCACCATACATGCAATCCTATATAGATTCCAAGCGAGAAGCACAAGTCAAGGTATTTCTAGTCCTGGGGTAGAGGGGGAGGAGCTTCAGGCTGCGGGGCAAATATCAGGTTCAACGGAGGGGTAGTATTGCTGTCTTCGCTGAGCAGCGTTGCGATGATGCTCCTGCCAGCGAAACTGCGGCCAGCGAGTGCCTTCAGGGCCATATTGGCTCCCTCTGGCTCTGCGTACTTCACGTACACGCGGCCAACGCCAGCAGCTTCGTCTGCACGTTGTGCCGCGAGGGCACTGTCCATACCGCTATCGCCCCACTTTGCCTTGTCCTTCTTGATGGGTCGCGGTATGCGCAAGTCGACGACGGTGCCATAATTGCTGCACTCCTCCTTAACATCCTCATAGATGTCTGCATATTCTTGATCGTCTGAGAGGTCCTCCGGTACAACCATGTTGAGCATGAGCAAGATACGAGCGTCTGCGCCTTCGAGGTCTGTAGCAGGGAGGATGGGTTTCGGAATTTCGGGGAAAGCTTCGTACATTCCTGGGAGGGGTGGTTGTCCTGGTTTAGCACCAACCGAAGCGCGCTGTACAACCAGGTACTTGTCCCCAAGTTCCATGCCACTGAGAGATTGGATTGCGACGTCAGTGACGTTCGTATCGACGTATTCGAAGAAGGCGAAGCCTTTCGACGGCCCGTTGCCGTTCTCTCGTACGAGATTGAACGCCTTGAGCTCTCCGAAACTTTTGAGCAGCTCCATGACCTGCTCCTCGTTGAGGTACGTGGGTAACCCTCCAACAAAGATCTTGTGAATAGAATCAGGAACGTTGGTGGAGACAACGCCGGGGACGTGCATGCTGGGCGCGATTGAATCCGGTCCACCATAGTCTTTGGGCCGTCGGATCTTGAGAGGTCCATTCAAGAAGATTATGCCATCAAAGGCCATCGCGGCTGTAGCATCTTCTGCACTGCGGAACTAATTCCGATGGGTTAGAGTGTGATTGAATGTATACAAGTGAAAGAAAGTACCTCGACAAACGCGTAATTTTTCTCATAGTTGCACTGCACCGCTAACACCGGGTTTCCGGGTGCACCTGTTCCGATGCTCATCTCTTTCATTTTCGAGTTGAAAAAATCAGCTAAATTCTGCTCGTTGATCTCTGGAGTGATGCTGCCGATATAAAGACGGCGAGATTGCCTCGAGAGGTTGGGGTTCCCACCGATACCCATTCCAAAGCTCTGAACAGGCATCGGAGGAGGGAGACCAGGTATAGCAAGGATAGGCGGAATTTGGGTGCGATTTGCACCAGGAAGGTTGAAGAGACCTAAATGCACTTGAATACCATCCACTCCACGTAAACATCGATAAACGCACCAGTTTGTTTCGCTTGCATTGCAGTGTACTGCTCGTATCCTGGAGCATGTACATCCCAGCCACTTGCTTTGCGCTTCCTTTGGGACAGTGGCGTGGCGTCAGGCGGGGTGGGAGATCTTCTCTCTGGAGTGCCTAAGCCATCGCGATGCTTCCCACGCCCCCTGCGCTCGCCACCGTCATCGTCTCCTCCTCCCCGGCGGCGACCATGACCGCCACCAAAATCATCTCCTCCTCCACCACGGTCTCTCCTACGCTCTTCATCACGACGAGATCGTCTCGCGAATTCTTCATAATCTTCTCGTCCACCACCAGGTCCACCGGCAGGGGGGCCGCCAATAGCACCGCCACCGCGGGATCCATAACGGTCGCGATCACGCACATCGCGCTCGCGGTACGGGTCTCTTTCGCCTCGTTCGCCGTGGCGCCTGGCATCGTACCGATCGCCTCTTTCGCGATGGTCTCGGTCTCCGTGGCGATGCTCACGATGATCTCGTTCGGCCGGCCTTGATCTGCTGTGTCTTTCGCTGTAGCGGTCTACAATGAAAGAAGGGGGTAAAGGGCAGTGTAAGTACACGCGTGGGCTCGTCGGAGTCTGGGTCTGTCAGTAGCAAGCAGAGGTCCAGCACGACGATGTGACTGCGCGCAGTGAGTATGGGGGCTAGCTAGCTGAAAAAGAGAGAGGGGATTGGCTATGGTGCAACACAGAGAGAAAGCACCATGAGCTCGTCGTTCTCGGACAACAGAAAAAAGTGGCAGGGCGGGTAATTGGAGTCACCTGCGCGGTCATTGGATCTCATCCCTGCGACCGGTGAACAGGAGGTGGGAAGTAAGGATTTATACGCTTACCAGTTTCGTCGGGCATACTTGCCATGTTGAATAGCTAGATAGACAAACGAGTTGTGTGACCGGTATGAGAGGCGGAGGTCGTGGTTGAGGACGAGGTGTAGTTTGGCGTCAAACGCTTTGTTATTGCAGTGTAACAAGGTTTGCAGAACATGTGTGATTGGTTAATTATCAAGTAAGTAAAAGGTAACTACATTTGTTACCGTGGGAGTTCACGCTTCTCATAGAGCGCCTATAGAAACATTAACCGCGCTTCTCCGCATTCGCATTGCTTGCATTTGACCCACTCAGCATACTGCGGCTTCATACCTTCTTTCTTTCATCGTTGTCTCACTTGCGAGTCACTCGTAATGCCTACCGAATTTCCGTACGCAGCTGATGCAGAAGTCTCGTTATCGTACGATGAGCTTGAAGTGAGCATGAACGTTCTGACTAGTTCACGGATCCCTGATACTTGCCTCTCTCTGCCGGCAGGTCTTACGGTTACAATATCAGAAGGAACAGGAACAGAAGTTTGTCACTGTGCAGACCAAATTCAACTACGCATGGGGTTTGGTTAAGAGTCCAATGAGAGAGCACCAAGTGGAGGGTGTACGATTACTGCAAGGTTTGTTTGGAAAGAGGTGTTTCGTGATATAAATCCTAATCAACTCATAGATATATACCGCGCGGAACCGACGAGGAGACGTGAATGTCTGTACTATCTGGCGCTAGGACATTACAAGATGGGAAACCTCGAAGAGGCCAAGAAGTTCAACGGTCAGTAATGCACGTCGAGACTCATGGGTTGTAGCGTCTGAACGTGCTTTCCAGCTCTACTCCTGGACAAAGAGCCGTCAAATCTCCAAGCACAGAGTCTTGCCTCTCTTATAGACAAGAAGGTCACGCAAGGCAAGCCTTCAGGTCTTCAATGTGCCTTCTTGAATGCTTATCGTTGTTTACAGAAGGATACATAGGTATGGCTCTAGCGGGCGGCGTGGCAGCTCTCGGTGCAATACTCGTTGCAGGCATCATACGGCGAGCTACCCGCAAGTAAATCTCGCATGATTATGTGCCTAATCTATTGCTCTGATGCTATTCTCGCATATTGCATCCCATCATGATCCTCGGAATCGCAATTCACGCTTTATCGACTGCTTACACTCGCATGTCTTACTGGAACATCATTGGCGTACCCGTATCCTATCATTGTTATAAATGCATCCTGTATGTATGATATTAGTCACCCCTAAGGCAATACCAAAGTCATACTGTTCAATGACCACACGCTCGTTGCCTCTCTGAAGCGGCCCGGAGCTTCAGACTCCCTTGTAAAGAGTCTATCCATCTGTGAGGTCTCCGTCGAAGTTCGAGTTCACGCCGGAAGTTATGCAGCCGATGTGTCGCGATCCCGGGCGCCAACGCCGAAGCGTGCTCTGCGAGTTAGAGACCATCTCCTCTTCTCTCCCACCACCCAGTACTGATGGCGGCTCAACCTGAGACGACGTCAGGACTGTCATCAATCCCAAATCCCAATGACAACATACAACCAAAGCCTTATATCGAAAAGTTCAGGGTAAGGAGGTGAATTTCAGTGCGGGAGCCGAACCTAACTACTTCATTACACGCCGCAACCCAAAGAACCGGCCTCTGACCAAGTTTGTCGAGTGCGTGCACGTTATATACAGTATTTATCTCGGATATTTAGCTAAGAGCGTGTTGTAGCCCGTGTGAAGACGCAGCAAAGGCGTCCATGGACTGCCTCAATCGCCATGATTATAAGAAGGAGAAGTGCGGTGATTTCTTTCTCGCATATCGAGAGTGCAAGAAAACATGGGTAAGCTGCGCTTGCTTATAAACGTATATTGTACAATTTGACTCCAATTACTACATTAGATGGAACAGCGGAAAGCGGATCGACGTGCTGGTCGACCAACTGAGTAGCCCATTATGCTGCTGGTGTAACTATCCTAATATACCCTGAGCCATCTAACTGTGCGTGGGATTTCCATGGCAGTGAATGTATTTGTCACTGTTTCGTGTGCTCCCAGCTTCCAGGTCCAAACTTTCTCTTACCCAACGCTTTATCAACAACCTTCATCATCTCAATAGCCTTCTCCTCCTCCCACTTCTTTCCCACGACCTGCACCCCTACCGGAAGACCTGCCATCTTCTTGGCGTCATATATTGACCAGCTTCCCGAGTTATACAAGAGGCGCTCGAGGATCGGAGAGCCGTGTCCGGTGCCCACTTTCCGGTCAAGCCACTCAGGTGTAAGGCCGTCGAGTTCGGGGTCGACATGTGTGACTGGAATGGTGCCTACCGGACTGTCTACGATGTTGTAGATAATGGTTGCAGCGGAGAGAGCCGCGACAAATGCGACAGATCTGAAAGCAGTCAATACAGAGGCTCCAGGATCGTGACATTCGGACTCACGTGTGCGGCAGAGCAGGTATAGCTTGGACTGGTGCAATGATGCCATCCAACTCGAGCTTGTCCCAAACCTGCGATCGTCGCCATGAGTGTTGTTCCGCTAGGTTCCCTTAGGCAAGGTCACGCACCTCCTTGTTGAACATTCTGCTGAATTCCCTTGATTCTTCAGTTGCCTTCCAATACTCGTCTACGCGCTTCGTCCTGGAACCATATAAGATGTTGCCGAACATAGGATCCCCGAGGACGCTGCTTATGAGCCAGGAAGCCAAGGACCGTAACCATCCTTACAAAAATCGCTGACATCAAGGTTTGTAAACGCTGTCAGAGTCTTGACATACGTACCAAACATCATAGGACCCAATGACACGGTTGCCAATTCGAATTGCTGCCAAACAAGGATCAGCATGCATCCCTGCAAACAAAGGGCGGTATAGTCACCTTCGGATCGTTGCCTATAGGAGCGAAGAGTGTCTTGTTCCCGTCCGAGGAGACTAACTGCATGAACAATTCCATAGGTCTTCCCGCTACGATAACGCGTGAATATAGCATGATGGGAGAATATAGATTTGCTTACGGTGTGGCACGGAGAACTCCACGCATTCGTGTCCCTCGCGCCTCAAGGCCTCTACAGTTTCCATCACCGCACGCTGACATACCGGTGACGCCTTGACAAAATTGTCTGCCATGGAGTTTTGTCAGGGTGGAATGATGATGACAATCAGTCAATGGCGCTGACCTGATTTGTAGTAACCAAATCTAAGCTTCGTAGGGAGCTTCACGTCTCGGTAAGCCAACGGGGCTGGATCGTAATCCGCGCTTGGTCGACCAAAGACCACACGACACGCGAGCTCCATATCAGCGACAGAACGACCTAAGGGCCCGCAAACCGTGGGCACTGCGGTGAACCCGGGCACGGGACCTGAACGAGTGGTGAGTCTATGTACCGTCAACTGTGCCCATCTGCTTACTTCGTGAGCCCAGTGAACTGATCCTTCCGTATCCTGGCTTGAAAGAGTAGATACCGCTGTACGACGCGGGTATCCTGAGGCTCCCGCCAATATCACTTCCCCAGCCTAGTGCACTTCCGTCCATTGCGAGCAGCGCGCCTTCACCGCCTGTTGACCCTCCGCAAGTATAGTCCTTGTTGTGCGGGTTCAAGCTACGACCCCATAACGGGTTAACGCACTCAAAGAACATCATGCATTGTGACAGGTTGGTCTTGACAAATGGAATGCCGCCTGCTTGACGCACATATTCCACGACCTGCCGGGGAATGCAGTTTAGTGCATTGGTCAACATATCCGGTCCGGGTATTGACTTGCCTCGGCATCCACAGATACGGGGTGGCGTGCGTTTCCTGTATGGCCCATGGTAGTATCGTATGCTGCGATATCAACTGCGGATAGATCTTCAGTTAAGTTTCCGATCTTCGGACCAGCAATGTTGACATCTCACATGCATCCTTGAAACTGACAGGCACACCATGAAGTGGCCCTTTGAGCTGTTTGGTGTCCCTGAAGTAGTCGTCAAGTGCGCGAGCTTCCTTGCGGGCTTCCTTGAAAAGCACTGAGCAACAAGATTGTTCATCAGTTCCTTTGGACCCACTTGTGTCGTTGCTGATGTTTTAGTTTACCTTCCGTGATGCAATTCGTTTCGGCATGAGCCACAGCAGCTTGGGCAATATAAGCTTCAAGAACCTCAGTAGCTGTCCATTGACCCTCTTGTATGCGACTGACTATCTCCGACGCTTCGGTGATGAAGGTTTCAGATGAGCTCGCATGGTCCTATCTATGCCCTAACAGCTTACCTGATGCACGCAGATAGGCCGCATGGAAGTATTGCACCTCTGCAGCCGTTTGCAAGGCTGCTGTCCGGACATCCTGTTTTTCGCGGACAATTTCTTTCCAAGAAGTGGATCCAGAGAAAGGCCACATAACGTAGTCTGCGCGAAATATACAGATGCCACTGTGAGTTTGACGTTTACACAACAGCCACGGGTCTTACCTATCCACGAGAGAATGTGGGTACTAGGAAGACTCGTATGCGGGGGACGTAGGGTCGGGGCGGGCAACGCTTGTGCGGTCTCCAGCAGTATTTATCCAGAGTTGCACGAGGCGTCTCGCGTATCGTTCATCTCGTGTCTCAACAGGCCTGGAGAGTCCCTTTTAGATGCTGAATCTGTACTAGACAGACGGGCATCACATCGGAGTGGAAGCCAGCAATGTGGCTACTAGACGGCGCGAGGGCTACTAGTAAAGCGCCATGGCTAGCACTACCCAATGGACATGCGGTCTCTCCATAACGATGTCAGGCACTCACCTTGCTGCCAGGCGCTGGGGCCTGAATGAATGTTATTTGATGAAAAGCTAGTTGCACAGGTTGGCGCGATTTTCAGTGTCCAGTAGGAGCTCAGAGGGGAGAAAAGATGTGCAATGATGTGTGCGTGCGGCTGCCTGCCTGCATGGATGTCAAGAAAAAAGAAACGCGTCGCCTGTCCAACAAGCACAGGCGCATCCTGGCTTGATCCTGGCCTCTGGCTTTTACCGGAGAACATTTATGCGCCTTGCGCTCTTAGGAACGGGACCAAGACACTGATGCGCGCGCTTCGGTAGTGCCTCGGTCTGGATCGGTACAACGGAAGCAATTCAAAGTTCGCAATGGCTCGGATTGAGCGAACTAATCTAAAACTAGACGACATGCAGGACGGAGCGCACAACATAGCCGAGCAACCGCTCCTATAGCTGCCTGAAACGCTGTATACCACAGGATGTTATCGCAAACCTCGGTCGAGTATGGGATCTTAAAGGCTATCAAACGGAGTCGGCACCGAAAAGATGTCTCTGGTGGTTGCGTCGTGCCGCCGCTTGAAGATAGAAAGCAGCTGCCGATCCCGCCTGATTTTTGAGATTGATGCAATAGGTACTCCATGTGCGCACGCACGTCCATCACCCCTCGGAGCCGTGCCTTCCCCCTGCCCCGCCCCCGAGGCCGGCATGCATAGGGATGAGCGGGCGAAGTGGTATGTGCTGCTCCAGATGGATTGGTGCGTATAACTGACGCTTTTCGATAGAGTAGACATGGACGACGTTACAGGCCGTATTCAATTGGAAATCAGACACGGAAGCTCCCATGGTACATTTTTTGGATCCAATTGTTGAGGCTGCCGTCGATACGTGGAGTCGCAGACATGTTGGATGGATTATTCTCTAGAAAAGTAAGACCTCCGCAGATGAGGGAGAGAGACGGTTCTGAAGACGGACGGCTTACCCATTTTGCCATTCAAAAGCAGATATTCCCGAGCGGTCGTTGAACCAGTCCGTCGTGAGTAGCATGCCGTGTAGAACTGCTGTAGTACATAGCTATGTTGGTATTTACTCCGTATCGTCATGAGACGCAGCCATTTCTTTCGAGAATGTGTCGATCTCTGATGCAGGAAACGGCCTTTATCCACGATTGGTGGCCGACGTAGGAACAATCTTGGACAGCTCGTCGAGGTAACGGACCCACTGGCCGATGTGACAATGCATCGCGAGCACTTTCGACGATATTACCTTGCGTCCGAATAAATATTTATCGCAAAACGATGATCTGCCCTGCAAAGACACGCTTGACATACCGCATTGCAAGCATGTCACTCACATAAAATTGCCCAACTCCCTCCAGCCGCCGCTTTTGCACATTCTCTTTGTGAGTTTTGGGTCAAAATTGCTCTCTGAGTTGGTGGGCGATTTGTTGAGAGGGGAGAGAACAACAGTGAGGATTTGACAGCGACGGGACGATCGTTCTCCGGGTCTTGTCCAAAAGCAGTGTAGCGAGCTGGGTCTCAGGCTGGTCGTAGGTCTGCCACAGCTGCATATATTTCATCGACATAGAGGGGATCAACAAGATAGCAGCGCAAGGCGCGAAGACATGTTAAATATCGCACCATCACGTCGAGTTCAAGACGTAAAGAATCTGCGGCTTCTCAGATATGTCAATTTAGCGGTCCACATGCGGTGGACTTAGTCGGAGCCGGGCTTCATCAGCTAAATATTGAACGTTATCGAGGTAGACGTAAGACAATTGAGATAGGTGTCGTACTGTAACTTTGAGTAAGTTATGTACGCCGCCCGTTTTCCAAGGAACGGACGAGAGATCCTCATAAACCTAGCCGACTTGTTCGTCGATTGTGTGTGTTGCCTCTGGTGTCTTGGTTGTATCCCTTTGTTTACTCCAAGATCCAGGCCCAAAGCCCCTCGGTCCCAACGCCTGGTCAACTACCTTCATCATTTCGATGACTTTCTCCTCCTCCCACTTCTTTCCGACAACCTGTATCCCGATAGGCAAACCTTCCATCTTGTGCGCGTCATACACATGTTTCTTGGCGCGGTACAAGCAATAATTGATGAACTTGGAACCAGGTTGCGTGCTGTCTGGAGCAGTGTACTCTTCGGTGAGATCGTCCAGCTTTGGATCGACGCGAGTTACCGGGACAGTACCGACTGGACTGTCTATCAAGTTGTATTGTATCACCGTGCAAGCTATACCTGCAACATATGTCACGGCTCTAAAGCATTGTTCAGATCCCCGTAGGACACCGTGACAAACGGTCGAGCTTACCCGTGTGGTAACGCGGGGATGGCTTGCACAGGGGCAATGATGCCATCGAACCCTCTCTTGTGCCACACCTTAATTGAATCGCAATGAGTGGTCAGACAAAATAATTGTAATCGCCTACAGACCTCTTGATTGAAATTTCGAACCAACTTCTTCGCCTCGTAGGCATATTTCCAGTACTCATAGACAGACTTCTGTCTTGCATGACTGATGACTTCCGGAAATGTGGGATCATCAAAAACTAGCCCTAATATCCGAGTAGATAACCAGCGAAACCATCCTAGAGAAGAGTTAAAAGAGTACCACGGACTTCTGAATCGACGCACCATATAGCCGTGAGGCTGTAACTCCAGATATTTCCAGCAGCTGTCAGAAAATATTAACCCGCGCTCTGCGCAAATGGATTGTTGTCTTACCTCAGGATCGTTTCCTATGGGCTCCAGGAGTGTCTTCATCCCGTCAGCAGATGTAAGACCCACATACGTCTCGAGAGTTTTGATAGCTGAGGAGCATGAATAGAGTATTAGATATTGTTTGCCGAGCTATCATAAGCTGTACCATCCGGCAGGACAAACTCTTCACACTCGTGCCCGGCTTGACGAAGCGCCTCCACAGTCTTTGACATAGCGCGTTTTGTAACCGGTGACATATGCACGATCCCGTCTAGGTTGTGACGTAAGATAAAGTTATTACAATAAAAGTACCGAAAACTTACCTGAGACATAGTAACCAAACTTCAGTTTCCTCGGTAGTTGAATATCTCGATATGGAATAGGTGCTGGATCGAAATTGTTGCTTTCCATTCCGAAGGCTATGCGGCATGCAAGTTCGAGGTCTTCAACGGAGCGAGCTAGAGGTCCAATCACGGTAGGAACGTCGTGCTGCCCAGGGAAGTTCTCTAAGAACCTTGGTTGGTTACTACATTACTTTAGTTACTGATTGTAGATGAAACTCACCTTGTGTACCGCCCGTTGCAATTCGACCATGCCCCGGCTTCAATGAGAAGATACCGCAATAAGAGGCGGGCATTCTGAGACTACCACCGATATCGCTTCCCCATCCGAGCGCGCTCCCGTCCATCCCCAATAGAGCCGCTTCTCCTCCAGAAGACCCTCCGGGAGTGTGCTGGGCACTGTGAGGATTTAGCGTGCGTCCCCACATAGGGTTGAGGCATTCGAATATAAACATCGTCTGCGGGACGTTGGTCTTGACAAAGGGGATGCCTCCGGCTCGACGAACAGCAGTTACAAGCTGTGTGCAGATCAGCACGGAGCATAACCATGATAGAATAGGAGTTCATTCACCTCAGCATCTGCTAAAGCAGGTTGATTTGCATATCGGGTGTATCCCAGGGTAGAATCATATCCTCGGATATCAACTGCGGCATGCCCCTCAGAAAAAGAGGATGACTAGAGTGATCCGACTTACACAAGTCTTTGAAGCTTACAGGAACGCCGTGCAATGGTCCTTTCAGCCTATGGTTCTCGGTATAAAATTCATCGAGAGCGCGAGCTTCTTGACGGGCTTGATTATACAAGACTGAGGTGACAGTCGAGTGTGAGTTTATATATATATATTGGAATTAAGCGAGATATATACCTTCCGTAAGACAGTTCGTGACTTCCTGAGCAAGCGTAGAACGAGAGATATACGCTTCGAGGACATCAGAAGCGGTCCATTCCCCCTTCTCGATGTAGTATACGATCTCTGTCGCTGAGGAGCACCAGACACTTTGTATGAGTGATATATCGCATGTTTGTTAGTGATCAAGGGACCTTACCTGAAGCACTTGTATAGAGAGCGTAAGACTCAGAAGCGGCAGACGGGGTATCGAGCGCCGCTGTGCGCTCAGCTTGTTTCTTTTGGGAGATCTCCCATGTACCGGAAGCGGAAGGCCACATCCTACGCAGGGTTGCTATGTTATCCGTACACCGTCGCTTGTGCCTGTATTTATAAGATTAACAGGTCTATCGCAAGTCATTCATGACCCCGAGTCGAGGAAGCCGAGTTGTGCTTTGCTCGGTGTTTCCGATCGCACGAACCGCGCCCGCAACCCCCTCGCGTCCGGACAGGGACGGGCAGTGGGGATAGCACTAAGCGGGGCTTTGATAAACAGTTTATGTCAAAACCCCTAGACTGTGTGTTTAGAAGGGTTTTGACAGGCGTGTAGGATTCGGCGGGTTGGACTTACATGCGGTATCAGTAAAAGCAAAATCGGAAGCAGCTTGAAAGTGACCGACAGCAGATATGGGTGGCAAAATAATTCCGAAATTTAACAACCTACAACAGTGTATGCGATGCATACTTCGCAATAGGGAGTACTGGGAGCGAAAACATCGATGTCTGACTCTGAGAGGACATCAGAAATAGGCGCCTTCGACCGCAGATGCGCCTGTTTCCAGGTTAGGCAACGCCTCGGGATGGTTCACAGTCCCGAGCGCTTCTCTTAACAGATCTCCGCCCCGTAAATCATGAAATTCACAGTCCAAATAAGCGCTCATGCGACTACCTATTGAACAATTTCGAACAGCCCAAAACTCAGCATATCAAGAAGACACGTATGTCCTGTGTGATGGTCCATACACCCTTCGTTAACCAGTAGGAAATTGAGCGTAGGTCGATAGTCATTGGAGTCCGTCATATGTATACGCCTAGACGATGGACATCGGCCCTGTATAGCAGCACTTTCCATGATACAGTAACGGATTCAGTCACAGAGATGCCTCGTCTACGTTGAGGATGAGCGTTGTGAAGAAACGTATCATTTCGATCCACGCATCCACTGCTATCGCTACATATATGTCGTCAGTCAGTTTGTTTTGACATCGAAGATCACTGGGAAGAGGGAACGCACACTCATCAACTGTATGTACACCTTCCCCAAGCCAGCTATGATCTCCCGTGTAATGGTGATTGTAGCGGAAGATGTGCTCTGTAAGGCCCCAGTAATAGCGTGTATCTACATGAGATTCATTATGTCAGGATGTATTTCATGACAACAGCGCGTTCAATCACGCTGACATACCAGTATTGCCCGACATAATTCCCGGGCTCACAACCAACTTCTCGCCTTCGCCTTGTATCTCAGAGCTATTGGTAGCCCGATGTACACCATACGTCGCTCGCGCTGTACCCGCGAGGACTTTCCACGGTCCCGCTTTATCGCCCTCTGAGGGCGTAATCGGAGCTGGCTTCAATGCAGCACCCCACGCCTCTTCCACATTGACCTTCCCTTTGCCATTGCCCTCCCTCACAACCTCTCCAAACGCTGTATAATTGAGGTCAAACTTCTCCGCAAGATCCACGAGCGCCTCGGTTGCGTGCTTCTGCACCTCTTCAAGCGACCCGTCTGTCGCGATACGATGATTGACGACGGCCCACGCGCGCTCGGGCAGCGCGTTCGTCTTGACGCCGCCTTGTATGAGGTCGATGGCTTGCGTCGTGCCTGCGAGCGCGCGCCAGCGGGGATCGGCGAACAGTATGTCTTCGGCTTCTTTCAACGCTTGGTCTGCTTTCTTATCGTGGGAGTCTGACGGGGCGCGTGCGGCGCGAAGGAGGGAACGACGGAGGTGTGAAGGGACTGCAGGCGCGTGTGCAGCAAGGCAGAGGGCCTTAGCATACATTGGTGTGCCGCGCGCGAGGTGTGGGGTGTACGGCGTGGATTCGATGTGTACAAGTAGCGCTGCAAGTATACCAATTGTCTGATAGAGGGTAGGAGCCATATCAGGTTTCGAAGCTGACGCTCTGAACGGAGTACAGTGAAACGTACAGTATGCGTTGGCGGGACACTGGAGTGTCCACCTGGTGCGGTCACCTCGACACGTGTATCTATATAGCCCTTCTCAGCCGTACCAACTGTAGCGACTGCTACACCATACTCGTCCATGTAGTCACCTATCATACGTGATAAGATTACTATTTGTATATGACTAGACAAGCGCGTACCGCCTTCGTCAACCAACATCGAGAACGATTTCTGACCGTAGGCCTGGAGGAGGTACTGGGCAATTGCCGATGCGCCCTGTTCATGAGCGACACGGTATATTAGCTTGATGGAGTGCTAGTGAGATGGTGGCGTACGTAGGGCCCGCTCGCTTCCTCGTCAAATCCGAATGCGAGGATCACTGTACGACGCGGCTGGAAAGAGTGTTCGAGGAGTGTTTCGATTGTCGCCCTGTTGTTCAATGTAGAATTATGCGTGAGTAGGACCACAGAAGATTGTAGGTAGGAGGATTCCTATGTGACAACATACATGATGCCCACCAATCCTGCCTTGTCGTCTGAACTCCCGCGCCCCCACACGCGTTTTCCATCGAAATGACCTGAGAACGGTGGGTACATCCACGCATCGAGTGTATCGGGGTTGACAGGTACAACGTCTATTCAATATCCATACCGTTTGAAACGATTATATAGATCAGAACCATCGAATCACGGCATCTAGAGGTGTACCGGCAATAAATGGGTATGAGTACGCACCCTGATGAGCTGCGAGTAGCAGAGGCTTGAGCGAGGCGTCGCCACCCTCCCAGACGTATACCAGGCCGTACGTATTCACTTTAGTGAGTTTCAGTGTTGAATGGCTGCGCGTTTTGAACCATTATCCAACAATAAAGCGAGCATAGCGGCATGCCAAGTATACAACGCGGTAAGGTGAAATGGGGCACGCAGTATTGATAGAGGTGAGACGGGACATAAGCGTATACACATGAGTATATGACAGACCGGCCACTCACATCAAAGGAAATGCAGTGAGTAGATACTCTTGGAACGGCCCAAATACCTCCCACCGTGGGTCCACGCCCACTGGAGCCATCTTGTCGAACATCTCGGTTCTACAGTAACATTACAGTACATGCCAGACAGAACAGTCAGCCTTTGTACTGGATGAAGTCGATGAAATATAGAATCAAGACTCACCTAAGTCTGACCGCCCCACTCAGCCAATTAACCGCACGCTCGATAAACCCATCACTCGAATATGTCCCATTTGGTTGGGCGACGAGTGTGGTCCACAAATCATTGGTGGGTAGGAGGGCGGGAGGCTGCTTGCAGATGCCCGAATTTCCGGCGACATTCATCAGCCCTTCCGCATCTAAATCAAAGTCATCGTTGTTATCACTAATGATTCGCCAGAGTCTGCTACAGCCTCGGGGGTGTTTAGGTGCAGGAACGAAAACAGCGAAGCAAACAAGCGCGGTGAGAACGCAGAGGCATATATGGACAGCTCTGCCACTCGTTTTAGGGGTATGTTTGGGAGTGGCCTCAGACACAGATGTAGGCGTCGATGTGGGTAAGAGAGCCCTCTTCTCCTTCTCGACAATTGGCAGAGGAGGCATCGTGGTGGTCGCTGGTCAACTAGTCACACTTCAAGCTTCAAGCTCCAAGAGTCGCAGCGGTTGGAGGAAGAGGATGACGTGCCACTGTTGTCAGACTACGAGGTTGTCTTCCGACAGGATGATGGACTATTTCGTGTTGTGTGACTCGACGACCTCGACGACTGCGACAAACCGTGCGCAATAGATTGATATCGTGAAAGATGACCCGCATACTCACAAGATTTCGAGGATCGACGACTAGAGGCTTAGATAAGATAACAATTTCGAACATTGATAACTATGATTGTAACGCGGAGTTGAACAAAGCGTCGAGCAGGCTTGTCACCAAAGCGACAACGCGTGTACTAGGATGCTCTGGCATCGGGACAAGCGGCGAGTAAGTGTCACAAGACCTGCGCTACCGGTAGGTCGGCAAGGTCTGCATAGACGTGCAAAACACCTCTGCAGGAGAGAGATCCGGCTTTGGAGAGTCACAAGGGCGAATGAGAACGCAAGGGGACAGGCTTGGCGATGAGATTGCGGGGGAGTTGAGGAGGTAGGACAGCTGAATTAGCACCATAATACCAGTGATATTCATTTCATGAAGATGCCACATTGGGTCCCAGATGAGACGTTGGGACCCTGAAACACGCTAGATAGAAGTCAAACGACGACTAGCAGCGAAATGAATACCGGTCTTGAGAGAGTGTGTGTTTCAGATGAGTGTGTCGAGAGGAAAAGCAAGGATAATGGTAAGGCCCAGCCACGTAACTGAAGGCAATTACTGAGGTTAAGATAAGGATAAGGCGTCTTATGAATAATGTTATTATTATTTAAGTCATGTTAACATACACTTAGATTAGTTAATGTGTGGACTTAGTTACATAGTTAGGGACTGACTTTACCACCAACGGCGACCAACGAGCAACCAGCTCAGTCTCTGGAAGTAGCCCGGGACCAGCATTCACACTGGCTAGAGAGTCAGCAATAGCACAGAGGGCATCCTAGCTTCCCTCTGACCATTACTTCGCCATGTCGAGCTCACAGAGCGATCGTTCCGCCCTCGCTTACATGGCCGACGACGACGACTTCCAACACGACCAGCCGCTATCATCAAGCCCCCTCTCCTTGCCCCCTGCAAGTCACCTTCCAGATCGACCTAGCATGCCAATTCGCGCATCCACTGTTAGTTCGCCTCATGATCTCAATCTCGATCAGCAAAGGAAGGACAGGGCACTCAAGGAGTCGTTTGACCGCCCCCATGCCCGCAGCGAGGACCTTAACCACACCTCTGGAGCGAACAACGCGGGGCGGAGCGCGGCGAACGGTGTTTCAGAGCAGACATATACGAAGCAGGGCTTTTTGTCTGCCAACCGGCCGGACGTCCCTGCAGGTTCTTCGAACAGCCAGGGCGAACGACGTGCGAAGCGGCCATCAAGCGTCGCATCGGGCTCGTCAGACCACTCCTCGTCATCCGCTAACGATGCCAGTGCGAGCGAAGCGACCGCCGCAACTTCGACCGCGCATTCTACCAGCACCAACGTCACCTCTACGTAAGTGTCCCGCTGGCCTTCTTCTGTGGAAGCTACTCATACTCTATTGGTACCAGAACATGCACCGCCTGCGGGAAAGCCATGCAGGGCGCGTTCGTGCGCGCACTGGGAGCCGTCTATCATCTGAATTGCTTCAAATGCCTGGCGAGTCCTTCTTGCCACCATCATCGGTGTCACTTCCGCTGACCTATCATCTTACACCTATTTATTCCGGTTTATTCAATGCTTTTTTGCGCTTCACGATATCGTGGTCGTTCTCCGAAATAGGATTGCGGTGTCGTTGTCGCCTCGAAATTCTTTCCAATTGACGGTCCGGAGGGCAAGCAGCACCCGCTGTGCGAGCGGGACTACTTCCGTCGGTTGAATTTGATCTGCGCCAAGTGCGGGCAGGCGTTGCGAGGGAGCTATATCACCGCATGCAGTGCGTCCACGATCGTCACGTACCGGCCTTGTCCTCTCGCTGACCTTGCCATGACCGTCTGCCCCATCAGGTAAAAAATTCCACGTAGATCACTTCACGTGCTCGGTATGCCCGACGCTCTTTGGGCCGCAGGACTCATACTACGAACATGAAGGCGACGTGTATTGCCACTACCACTACTCGACGCGGTTCGCGACCAAGTGTGCGGGGTGCGGGAGCGCAATATTGAAGCAGTTTGTAGAGATCAATCGGAATATGCGGGACGAGTGCTGGCACCCGGAGTGTTACATGATCAACAAGGTGCGTGGTCATATATGATTGGATGACATACATATCTTATTGAGGACTCGCCACCTCAAGTTTTGGAATGTGAAAGTCAACGTCCGGCGTCCATCGAGTCTGCAGGCTTCCACCGACAGCGTGGACCAACAACCGCCACCAACGGAAGAACCGTATGTGGAAGAGGAGAAGCGGGAGACGGCAAACAGTCTGAAAGACAAGCAGTTGCGGATGGAGCAACAGGTGTACCGGATATGGACGTGAGTTTTGGGTCATTTCTCAATGTTTGGTGCGAGGTCTGATCGCGGATTTGGTCTGCTTCCTATTTGGATTCGTCATCGATGAACGATATCAACTAGTGTGCTTTCTGCGTTCGAGGAATCGAGCGCGGCATGTATCTCAGACATGCTGCGGCAAGTGAGCAACGGACAGTATCTGGAGGCAATTCGGATGGCGGAGAAGTTCATCCTGCATGTGGAGGTGCTGTTCGCAACGATCGACGACCTGGAGTTCCATTTCGCACGGCTGAACTTGAAGGGTGGGTATACTCCCGTTGTATCGATGCGAATCACCTGACCATTCTGTAGGGATGTCCCACGTACGCGAAGCAAGGATGCTATGTCGAAAGACCGTGGACTTGTTTACGTTACTGTCGCATACGCAGGAAACGGGGGCGCGACGGATGGGGATGACGCAGGAGTTGCTGGCGCTAGTGACAGGGCTCGCACACTACCTGAAGATCCTAATTCGTATCGCACTAACGGGGGCCCTGAAGCTTGAGCGCGAGCAAGCTACTACTGTGCCCGAGGCGCTCGGCGCGTTCCTGGACAAGCTGCATATGCTGGCGATCCAGGGTGGCGCACCGGGCGCGAAGCGGATGCTCCGACGAGCGAACGGCGAGGCCTCCTCCTCGGCCGGCGCGTCGTCGTCGTCATCTCTACCGGAGGTCTTAAATGCGAACGCGAACGCCGGGACCCAGGGCGTGACGTATGGATTCCGGAGCCTCGCTCCCGAGAACGCGGGGGAGAGCCCCTTTGCGGGGGGCGCAGCACACGGGAAGGTCGCGGCGGTGAACCCACCGAGCGACCTGTGCGTGAAATGCGGGTTAACGGTCGAAGAGGATTGTGTGCGCCTTGGGACGTATCAGCGATGGCATTCGCACTGTCTGCAGTGCGCAACATGCGGACGGGCCGCGGCGGTGCAGGCACCGAAGGAGGAGAAAGAGAGGAAAGGGAGTGAGGGTGAGGAAAGAGATCGGGATAAAGATAAAGACAAGGACAAAGATAAGGGTGAAGGGAGCAAAGAGCCGAACGGGAGCGTGAACACGGCGAGCACGAAGTTGTCGTCTGCGCGCCGCCCACCGGCGAATGTGAAGATCTTCTTATACGACCCAACGACCATGCAGGAGTCAGCGCAGTTTGGGAGTGTACCGACGATGATCCTGTGCAACGAGCACGCGCATGCAGGGTGCCGAAGCGGTTTCCAGACAGTGTCGCGCCTGGAGCAGTACGCGTTTCTGCTGAACGTAGCGTTGAGGCGATTATATGTGCTGCTCAAGAAGAGGGGGGTCGTGCCTGCTACACCCAGTAAGTACTGTCTCATTACTATCGTTTCTTCGTCCGAATGCCTCCATGTGGATTTTGACCATAATATGTTTGCTCCAGGTGCGTCCGCGCCACGGGAGGTAGCGCGGGATCCGTACAGCGACGACATCAATCGGCTCAAGTCTGTACATCTTGACCGCAAGTTATCTGCCACCGCCCGCGTACCAAAACGGTCCACCGTGGTGGAAAGTCCAACAGGCAAAGTCGCGCAGGCCGCGGATGCTGTGCATGGCTCGTCTTCGCGCTCAGCCCAAGCCCAGCACGCGCGGCCACAAATGGCCAAGGGTTCTCCTCAGTCGCAGCCACAATCACAATCACAATCGCAGCAACCAATGGGCCACGCACATCCCTCTCGCCCACATGTTATGCCGCCGGGCACACTCGAGACAATTCGCCCGCCATTCGCGCGGCAAAACACCGAGGTGATGATTGTGGATGAGAGTGCACCGACGTCGCCCACTGGTGGTAATGACGAGTCACGGCTACCGGGCGTAGACGACGGGATCACGCTTGCAGATATTCCGCAACTCGTCGAAGCAGCACAGGCGCGCGAACAGCACCGATCTCTTCCTCGCCAGGGGAGCGTGCCGTTCCTTGCGGAGTTGAATCCGGTGGAACTCGCGATCGTGAAGCACTCCGCTGTCCTGGCGCTAATACGCAGCCCGCTGAAGGACCAGTTCGATCTGGAGGAGATTCTGGAGCTCGTGGAGATGAAGAAGAGCAGTTTCTGGAACAAACTGTTCAAACAGGGAAACGACAAGAAGGGTGTGAAGAAGAAGGGTAAGTCAACAGCGGAAATGCATCTGATTTCTTACTGATTTTCGTTGCTGTCATCTATCAGGGGTATTTGGTATACCACTAGAGCTTTTGGTAGAGCGAGAAGGGGCGGACTCGTTGCATGGCGCGTCTCGTGAGCCTCTGCGAGTCCCCAGCTTTATCGACGATGTCGTCTCTGCTATGAGACAAATGGGTACGTCACCCTCTGTTTTTGAAGTAACGCACCTCCTGAATGTATCCGTTCTAGACATGTCTATCGAAGGCATCTTCCGTAAGAATGGCAATATCAGGCGACTGAAGGAACTGACAGACGCGATTGATCGTGACCCGTCGTCGGTCGATCTGAGTCAGGATAACCCTGTGCAGCTCGCGGCTTTACTGAAAAAATTCTTGAGAGAGCTACCGGAGCCTTTGATGACGTACAAATTGCATCGATTGTTCATCGCGACACAAAGTATGATTCATTTGACTCACACCACACCGTCGTGAGCTGACGTCGTCTGTCACAGATCTTCCGTCTGAGTCTGAACGAAAACGCATGCTTCATATGGTATCGATGATGTTGCCCAAGTATCATCGAGACACAATGGAGGTGTTGTTCGTATTCCTCAAATGGGTAGCCTCCTTTGCACATATGGACGAAGAAACCGGCAGTAAAATGGACCTTCAAAATCTTGCCACTGTCATATGTCCTAGCATCCTCTATTCCAGAGGACGAGACGGCATACGTGACGAAAGTTTTGGAGCGATACGCGTAGTCACGTCGCTGCTAGAGAATCAAGACGAGTTCTTCTGTGTACCGGAAGAGTTCCTCCCCATTCTGCATGATCAGGACTATTTCGCCAACAGCATGGACCTGCCAAGTAAGGAATTCTTGAAGAAGTGCGACACATACACTCGACTAAAGGCGAGTGGGCGCACACCTGGTCTTACATCCCCGGTGTTGGGTTCGTCCCCCTTTAATGCAAGCACGCCTCGATCAGATGACTCTAGGTCAATGCCCCCAAGGTTAGAGTGCGCCTAAGGTCCCTTCATTATTTTATTCTGACATTGGAATATGTCAGGGCACAGCCTCCCAATCCACAGTTTCTAGATAGACAGCCCGTCGGCTCGCCATCCCCATCTGAGCACCAGTCCCGTAGCGGCCAGCAATCACGGACACAGTCACCTCCGAGCTTGCAGCACTCACCATACTCCTATCCTCCCGGCGGACCGCCTACATCCTTGTCGCAGGGTATGGCGGCTATTCAGGCGCCCCAGCCAAGAACACCCAATGGCTATCCTTCGAATGGGAACGGCGAATGGACGCCGCCGCAGATGTCCCAACCTCCTAGCCGGCCACCTTCGCGGCCGTCGTCATATGTCCAGTCACGGAGCAGCGGCGATGGGACACATCCCTTCAGCCAGAACTCACACGCTGCCCAGCCAGTGCGGCAGCGTATTTGATGATTTTCTTCGTGTCTAGATCGTGGTCTTTGGTCCTGTGCTAGGTTTGTATATAGGGCTTCTCAGTTCTACGTCTGCTGTCATCGTATCCCCTCATTTGCACCTCTGCTTCTCCAAATCCTTATTCTCACATCTGTACTTGACATACTCCCTCATTTAACCTATTGACCATGGACGAATATCTGCAGTATTCTCGATACCCTTTATCCAGCCGCTAAGGCGGAGGATTGCAATCGCATGTTTTTCAAACTTGAATCTCGACCAGGATGGTGTCGTTTCTGACATTTCTGTCCTGCATCTTGCTGCCATGCTGAAGTCAGACTGCCGATAATCCAATTCGCGCAATAATCGGTTGTCCACCCGCCAATGCCGTAGAAGCATCCGCCCTCAAGCTCGTGGAGGTCAATCGGAGTCGAGACACCAGGGAGAATGTGCACTACCAAATCCTTGGTATGTCTCCTGCTGTTGAGCCGTCTGTTACGTGTGTCGTAATCCACATGTGTGATTGTCGGCGTCACGTAACTGACAATCGATGACTACTCTTCACAACCAGTCGCGCGCGTGTCGTGCTATCCCGGTGTATACTACGTTCAAGGAGGCTTTCAGTGCACTGTGAGCAACTCAGAACCTCGTGCTGAAGAGCGAATCGGTCCTGAGCCTATCTACTGACTTTACGCAGTATGCTGCATAACGGTTTTGTAGTAGAGGTAAGGACGACCCGACGATTCTTATTCAAGCTCGTCAAATCACACTGTGACTTAGAGACGAATCCGTTGCTTTCAAGCGAAGACTTTGACTCCCCACGATGTCAACACGGGTTTCACTTCTCTTACATCGAGTCATTACCTTTTGTACACCCCAAGAGGTGCGCTTCGAGTTGTATTGGGTGCCAAGTGTGCTCACCCGGTACCCAAGCTCGACCAACTTCTAGGATGACTGCTCAGTACGGCTCCGTACTTGATACAAAGACATTGTCATCAGACTCACGTCACTTGGGGCTGCTTAGTCTGTTTGGCCTCCGAATGCTCGACTCTGTCGTCGCTCTGTCTGTCGCCGCGAGTTTCAATGTCTTTATGGATGTTGATGGCTATTGGCCGCATCTGTATGGACCCAATCGTCCCCGCATGAGGCTCCGTTGAGCGTTGCTGCGAAGGATGGCTCAGACTCAGAATTGCGAAACGTAAAGAGGTAAATACCATGGACGACACACCGTAGACTAAAGCCTAGTAAAAAGGCAAGTGATCATTAAGTCAGCGGACGTTTATCGTCATGCGCACCTCTAGCGAAATTAAAACCTGGTCGAGGGGAAACTGTTGTACCATAAATAAATACGTCTCTGAGGAGGCAGACGGAATCTAGTCTATACAAACATGTCAAGCGACATCCAAGGCGAAAAATCAGACGCACATACCTGCCCTGTCAAACCATCAGTCAACGTCGACTCGGCAGAATCAACACGACGACCTGGATGGAAATAGGTACAGACAGGTATACAGACGCGAAACCCTCATCTCCTGTACAAGGGTTTAATACCCGTATCTCGAGCTATCCTCGCGCACGCTGGTACCATCGTTGGAGATCTTCGAGCTGGCAGAGATCAGACGTCAATCTGATCGTAGCTGCCTGTGGCGTAACGTTCTGACTACATGGCGCGCGAAGTTTGAGAGAAAGCTTCACCGAGAGTAGCCGCCCAATCAACGAAGGCCTAGGAGGCCGCAGATTCCACACTGGTTTACTACCATACAGCTCGCATCAATGGATCTTGCAACTCGTCCGTGGCCTGCGCTCAATTGCGACAGTGCCTCATATAGTTCTGCACTGTATGCTTATGAGCGGGATCTTTGATAGACGAGGGATCTGGAAGATATATTGCGCTGTGTCGAGAGCTGTGGGAAAATGTACACTCTCAGTATCTCTCATTCACATCGTATATCTCTAATGTACATTACATACATGCGGTGCAAGGTGTTCCGCGTTCCCGCGGAGGAAATCGTTGCAATCCTCGACAAGGTTTGCAAGAATGTGCTTGATATCAAAGGTATGAACGACGACAAATTATTCGTAAGTGCGGGGACTGTCATACGGATGACTGATGATCGGTGCCTCTAGTAGATGCTCGCTGTATCAATATTGTTCTGCGGCGTAGCAGAGAGATGTTGCCCAGGCGGTCGTTGTACATATCTGCTAAACATGATGAATGACTGGCACAAGCCAAGGAAGCGCTGCACTCAGACATATGGGTTGATATCGAAGTATTACGGAAATGCTCAACCCGTTACGACATGCCCACTGAAGCACTTATCACTATATAATTCTGACTAGACTGTTCGTATTTGGACACCGCTTCAAAGACTTGACGGAGGCACGAGGACAACTCGGAATTTCGCGCTCGACTTGCGCTCGAACGCTTCCTGAGCCTTCTCAAACGGAAACTTCTCCACAATGCACTTGACGTTGTTGCGTGCAGAAAACTTGATGCAGTCAGAAACGTCCTTTGGGGAGCCTGGCGGCCACCCGATGATGGAACGCCTACGGGCGATGAGAGCAGCTGGCGAGATCAATTAGTGTCCATGATTACAACAGCAAATTAGTATATAGCTCACTGAAATTCAACGTCGACTCCTCCTCGGGCAGAGCGAGGATCAGGAGTTGACCTCTCAGACCAAGACCTTCCACAAGGTTCTGGATCGCTTTCCCGCTCGGTGCGGTACAAACAATAACTTTGGCCCCTCCCATAGCCTTCAAGGCCTCGGCGGGGTTATTTTGGGATGCATCAATGTATTCTGAGGCACCAAGACTCAGCGCCAATTCCCGCTTGGTGTTGGAAGACGATATGGCAACCGTGTGGAAACCCATAGCACGGCAGTATTGTATTGCAAGGTGTCCCAACCCTCTGGAGATGAAATGCGACTCAGTACAGTCAGCGTGTAATATCACTGTTCAGCTCACCCGATGCCTTGTACGGCAACAAGCTCCCCGGCATGTACGTCCATGTTACAAAGAGCATCTGCAAGATATTGTGTCAGTATCGAATTCAAAACCACATTCAAAGTATAACGTACTGAATGCGGTACCACCTGCACAAAAGAGAGGCGCAAGCTCCGCAGGGTCGACGTCATCGGGAACACGACAGAGAGTGCTCGCCCGTAACGTGACATATTCACCATAACCCCCGTCTCTAGTGATGCCTGACAACACCGGACAGTCAGCTCGAGAGCAGGTTAAATTATAGATGAAGAAGTCTGACCATTCACATCCTCGTAATCACAACAGACAAAGTCACCAGACATGCAGCTATCACATCGTCCGCAGTTGCCACTGTGCCAACCCGAACCAACCCTATCACCGACCTTGAATATGGTTTCACCAGGTGACACAGCGGTGATCTCGCCAATGATCTCATGGCCGGGAACGCGAGGAAATCCTGTCGGCATGGCCTGGGTGCGAATATTGTCGTCGCTGGGAGAGCCAGTGGATGTTAATGGTGAACGCCACAAAGACAGAACAACTTACGTTCCACAGATGCCGCAAGCCAGGACCTTGACGACTACATCGCCGTCTTTGGGATCTTGCCAAGGCACCTCTACGCGTTTGAGATCACCGTGTTTCTCTTCAAAACGGTAGACTGCGTACGAGCTAGGATGAGCCATCTTAACGTTCTGCGCTTTACAGCTCGACGTGTGCCGTATTTATGGTGACGATGGCAAATTCCCGCTCATGCTTCGATGTTGAGCACGCGGCCTGGATGACCTGAATCAGGGATGCTGCAATGATTCCTCCACAGAATCTCCTATCAACATCTTTTTGATCAGCTCAGTGCATCACGGAGGTAAAGTACGCAGCGCACAGAGATAGTGCCTTTACGAACATGATGTACTAGAAGGCCATTCCCGCATAGATTGTCACGCGGACGTCCGCTATCTCACGTTGTATCAAATTCTTAATGAAGATGAACATTAGCCTAAATCAGAGGGCGTCATATCAGCCCAAGTTTCTTCGGCGGAATGTCAACGTACACGGTCACAGAACACTCAACAGAATTCCGCTCCCGACGGAGTTCCAGGTTTGAGGGATTGCCGCACAGGCACCAGATGAAACTCGCATTTGAGGGTATGTGTTGGCTTCCACCCGTTCTGCACCTAGAAGACGGGAAGCAGAGGTGGGTTAACAATTCAAGAGAAAGTCGTATGGCCCTCAGTGGCAAGTGCGTCGCCGACTCATTCGACGCTTGCGTCGGTTCCCTGGAGACCCTGGTATCAATGGCAAGTTCAAGGCTGGGGGTCCAGCCACCAGCTGGCTGCCTCGAGCTCTCGGAACACTGCTGTACAGAGTGTCACCAAGTTTTCGCGCGGCAATTATAGCCCCCTTGGTACATCAAGGGTCTAAGCATCGACAGTTTGGCTAAACGCTCGATGCTTCGAACTCTCACTGACGTCGGATCTAGTGGCACGACCACCTAGTGTTCGCTGGTTATTTGTGGTTAGTAAATTGCTGTTGCGTCTCAGTGCACAGTCATGTCTCTCCCTGAGTTGACGACTGCATCCGATACAGCAATGTGGATGAAATTCACAGTGAGCTGATTAGACAAGTGCGATCTGTGCCTTGGAAATGCAGGCCGAGAGACCCGGCTGCTGAGGCCCAAACACGTAATTCAGAAGCGAACTTTCAACGCTTCTGTGAAAGGTCTGTGGAGGCGTCAGAAAGCCTTGAGCGTGATACAGAAAGCGTACGAAGTTCAATTTCACTTGCGGTCGCGATCACCGGTTTCTCCCAGAAGCTGATGCGCCATAGGGCAAGGGCACATCCCTATCAGAGATACTGGGTTGCCATGGCCGACTGGGGTCAAAAACATGGAACGGTGGGCCTGCGCTTTCCTGGTCGCCGTCCTTAGACCAGCTGGATCTCATATCGCTATGTGCCTTTGCGTGGCCGGTGGTAAGCCTTTGTCACAACCACATGTTTGCGCCTATACGTAGTGAGTCTCTCTATGTGCACCAAGGAACACACCTGCTCCTCAGAGGACCGTACATCTAGCGTACAGCCGCCACGGTAAGATGTACTTGATTTCTTGTCCCTTCGATATGACCCTTTGATCCTGTAGTACGCGATGAAGAGTCATTGGTACTGATGTCGCACAAGAGCTGAAGAAACGTGCATCATGCAGTACAAAACTTACATCTGCTGCCTTGTTCTAGCCAATGTCTGGACTATTCGAACCTTGAATCTCAACTGCAGGGTCGAGTCGGAGGGCTGGATAAATCATTGTTCAAGCGCTGTTTGATACACAAATGGGTCAAGTTGTTCATCGTGCGCAGCCATAGTGATCGCTTACTTTGCTTGCAATCGAATGATGATATATGATACGTCGAACTGAACTTCAGGGTGAGTTTAACAGAGTACACTTCATGGCTGAAGGTGAACTGTGAGATCTCGGAGCCTCGAGAACGGAAGCGAGAGACCCTAACCTTATCACGATACCGTAGAAGGCCGGAAGCGCCGGGCATTTGCCGCGGGGGCGGGAAGTTCGAACAAATACGTAGCGTGTGCCGCCTGCTTTCCAAGTCTCAAAAATCAGGCAAAACTGAGGGGAGTGAGTGCCTTCATTCCATCTGAATACCCGTTTTCCAGATTCTAATCGTATACACCACTTACCACTCTGAATTTGATCATCGTAGGAACCTCTTCGTCGCCATCAAAGCACTTGAAACCCATTAGAACATTGAACATTCAGTGCTCCTCCAAATCTCGGCCTCAGTCTTTCAGTGACAGAGCTGGATGACTTATCAGCCCCGAACATCGGATGTCGGTATGTTTGCAAAATGGCTCTCTCGTCCTCACGCATCAGACCGAAAATGTCCATCTCGTAAACGTCTCTGGAACGTCCGAACATGATCCCCCCGCGCCAAGTCCGCCATCTCTATGATACGCACGTACTCATTTTCTTCCCACTTTAATGATCATCCGGGTCAGCATCTTTCTGTTACGCCACAGGATCATATTCTACAATTTATCCTCAAAAGTCCCATCGAGTATCCGCGCAAATCTGTGCAAATCTTGTTGGGGACTCCAAATGTTTCTCCACGAGGGCGCGGGACATCTTGTACCGCATGTCAGTGACCTCAAGTGGAGATTATCAAGGGAAACGAGGTTTAGTGGATGGATAGCTCCTTTCCTAAGCCGGGCCTCTGCCTATCCCCAAGGAATAACTCGTCGTTCAGACACAGCATAGGAGGTCTACGAAGCACTTTTGATCGCAACTAATACGGCGCGAACCACGGCTGCGCTTCAAGAACTATTGATGCAACCTGGGTGGCAGCTTACGATGCGGGGCAGCGCGGCCTCCATTGATTAGGCGGCTACCTGGCCCAGTAAGCATTGCGAAAGCCTCCGGATGCAGATGATAAAGTTCACACCAATGCCGTTAGGCGTGTGGCGCTTTATGGAATGCACCCCGTGCACCGTACAGCATCGTAAAACCAGAACCTGGCAGCTACGATCAGATCGAAGTCTGATCTCCTCCTGGAGAATCTCCAATGCAACTACCAGCGCGCGGAAGGATAACAACTCGGGGCGTATATCTCATGCACCTAAGCCATGCAGATGGGGCTTCGTACCTGCCCTGTATCGGTTTGAATTTTACCTCCATATTCAGCCCTGGCAGGCCGCCGTGCTAGACTTTAGTCCTGACCTTTACGGCCCCCTTGCTTCGATAAGAGTCTGACCGCGCAGGTATGTGCATTCGTATCTCTCTGCTTGTATGTCGTTTAATATAGTATCATGTAGCACACCATAGTCAGCCTCGTGCTTGCTTGCTACACGCTCTTTACTGATGGTGAAGCAACTTCCCCTCGATCAGGTTTACCTGGTTTCAATATGGCTGGAGGTGCGTATGGCAGCGAGTATCCGCTAAATCTAAATTGATTTTATTTTACCAGGCTCTTGTCTATGGTGCGTCCGTAGGAATCTACGTAGGTCACCTACAAGAGCTAAAGAATTACATCCTCAGGGTTCCTGTTATGCCTGTTCCTAAGCTCGATGTACGTGAACCTGACTCTACGGAGACACCAAGATGGACACAGTAGGGTCAGAAAATTTCTCTTACAGTTCAAGTGCGCCGCTCATCCATTTCCACAGATCATGTTCTATGTCGGCATCATCATGTTCTTCATAGCATGTTTACACGTGTCTATGAATTGCTATCGGATGATTCAGGGCTACGTTATACATGCTGGCGATCCTGGAGGACCTGCAGCTTGGATAAGCGCGTTGCCGCCGTGGCATCACGTATTCAAAGATACGCTCTACGCAACTCAAGAAATGCTGGGAGACGGAGTTGCGGTACGTGTCCTATAGCTCTGATGTAGAATCGTAGCTTATGCTCGTTCAGGTGTATCGAACATATGTGATATGGGGACATAACTGGAAGATTGTGGTTGTTCCTTGCGCACTCATGATTGTCAGCATAGGTAGGTTACAGGCTTGATCACGATCTGTGAATACAAAATACTGACTCGATAATTACCAGTATCTGGGTACACGCTCGCGGGCCTGTATACTGTGGAATCGTCGGCATCTAGCGTGTTCAACCCCCGTTTGCTTCACTGGATCACAACATTTTATGCTGTGTCCCTTACCCAGTCCTTCCTGACCACGATGTTGATGGCGTACCGTATCTGGACAGCTGACCGACGCTCCGCCCGATACCGTGCAAATCGAGGGAACCTCCTCCCTGTTATGCGTATTCTCGTCGAATCTGCAGCACTCCAGCTTCTCGTGGAATTTATCTTGCTCATAATGTATGCCATCAACCTCAACGCTCAGACTATTTTGCTTGAGCTTGTTACACCATTGGTGGTACGCATGCACATTTGATAGTCTATAGTTTCCATGCTGATACCTTCGCCCCTCTCAGGCTATCACGTTCAACGCCATCACGATACGCATCGCGCTGCGCTCACGGGACGGACTGAGTCTGAGCCATCCCTCACAACAACGCGCAACGGAGCCTCATGCGGCCACGATCGGGTCCATACAGCTGCGGCCAATAGCTATCAACATCCACAAAGACATCGAAACTCGTGGCGATGGACAGAGCGACGACAGACTCGATTTCTCGGAGTCAAAACAAGGACAAGGGGAGTGAGTCATCAGATACGCCAGATTGTATCGACTGTATCACACCTTGAGCGCACTGTAGCACATTATCTACTATATTTATCTCGTAATTTACACATGAAACATATTGTTCGTCTTACGAGCCTCGTAGACCATCTTTAAAGGCAGGATGCACTGTGAAGAGAACGTCAAGGCATTGCGGCGGTTAAGAATGCTTTCAAGTATATATGTGAACGTACTACGCGTTACTGTGAAGCCGCGTACGGTCCCAGTGAACAGGAGCGATACCCAATCTTGTACGCTTCACTTGAAGGATCTATTAACTCTGAAGAAGCACCTGAGAAGGCACGTCCGCCGTCCGTGACACGTCAGACTTGCCTTTTAACGAGATGCGTGCACGTTGACGGACTGGGTAAAGACGGAATATAAAAAAGGTCAAACATACATAGCGAAAGCCTCTCCCAAAATGGGCGTATGACGGGCGTTAGCGTTCAAATGGAATGCGAACGCCTGCGGAAACATCCAATCTGAATTGAAGGCAGCTAGTCTCAAGCACATTTTAAACAAAGAGCCTGGCATGGATCGTACACATGACACCATTATTCCAGGAAGATACCCATTCGATGAAGGTGTTCTTGTGACACGCTAGTCTTGGCACCAGAGCAGCATGATATCATGGAAAAGCGTACAGACAACATCGGAGTGAGAGAGTGCATAGGAAGACGATTGAACGATCATAGTGCCATGTCCTTCGCCAGCAAGAAAGTGACGTCTAGAACTAGAGGCCAGCGACGTGTTAATCGAGATTGCGACATATAACTATTGAACAAAACGCACCTTCAATGGTTGGAAGAACCACCTGTTCTTCCCTGTCGTGTATCTCTCCTCCAGCTGCTTCTTAATGAGCTTTTTGGCATCCTCGCGTTGAGATGGCTCCTTGAAGGTCTCAGAAGCGACGGATCCCTTCAGGCCCTCGAGCTCAAGTGCGTAACGCGTGGGAAACAGATGGGAGTAGTTGACCACCTAGATAGAAACCCAACCATTGTCAGATGAGAGCACAATGTGACAAAGGCTACTCTTGCGCACCTTGATGAATGGCTTGACCTTCGAGCGCTTGGCGAGCTTCTTAGCGCCCATACGTTTCGTGACCTTCAATGGGTACCGTTCGATGCCAGCTACGATGGCATGGGGGTAGGGTCGCTCCTTGGTACCTTCGTCGTTCTGCTTGATCACAACGACCTTCTTTCCGGCTTGACGGCCGGAGAGCACAATGGCGACTTTGCCAGGCTTGTAGACTACGAGCATAATTTCAGCATAGGTCCGCCATGTAATGTACAGCAATTTACGCACCGCGAACCATTCTTGCGGCGGTCTTGAGACTAGCGGCGGGCGACGACGACGAGGGATATACTTACCGTATATCAGTGCGTTAACCAAAACGTCAGGCACGTGGCGCCCAGGCAGCCACACGGGGAATGCCGAAACTACTATACAGCTGAAAGTAATAGAGTTTGCGTCTTCCTTTCCGGCAGAGAGGCGCCTGAACGTTTTCCAAGTTCATTTGACGTGCGTCCCCTCGACTATGTACGACCTTTCTTGCTCAGTCTCTATGCCTTTGTGACGAACTTGCTCATTTATACTTGGGGAAATCGATTATATGTTGCACGATGGTGGCAGATCATGGTTCAGGTTTTGAATGTCTTTTCTCCTGCACATAGCCGCAACCTTCGATCTGTCGCATGACACTCACAGTAGTAAGATGTTTTCCTCGTTAAAAACTGCTTCGTCTCGTGTTCTAGTGATCTCAGAGTCAATTCTGCTTTTATGGCCGTAGGCGAGTCCTTAGCGGACGTGAAGCCATCACATACAATGACCTTAGGACGACGTGTGAATGCAATTCACGCGCACGTATGAATAATGAGGACATGCGATTACACGATATGGAAGTATTCCACTCAAGCTTAAGCTTAAGATCCTCGATGATCTCTACTTCAACAAGATAGCCCTCCGTGATTTGTAGTGATGTGGACTTCCTTCGCTATGCAACACTCACGCCGCCTTGAATTCTGAATATTTTGCTTCACAGAGGTGCGCACGCCCGAGACCGACCATAATCCATATCGCCTACGTCACGTCCACAACTTCTCGCGCAAGAGGTCATGTCAAAATAAGGCGCCTATTACGACTCTTTGATGCGCCTATTACCTCTTTAGATCATGTCCCGCCCGTTGAGTTCGTTACACAAGGATGCATCAAGCGCGTGTGTGATATAGTGATACAATACAGTGAGGTATAATATAAGTCCAACAAAGCCCAGATACAAAAAAAGGCTTCATGAAATGGCGTGGTGTCGGTATGTATTGCTGTGTCACAGTGTGCATCAACAGCATGTAGCTTGCAAATTTAGCAAGCGTTATGTGATACAAAGGAGTAATGTTGGTATATGGGATGAGATAAAGTGAGGTGTGTGGCCTGGCGTGGTATGCGGCTATCATGGGTCATTTATTCGTGCAAGTCATAGAGCAGACTTGGACCATACGCTCGTGAGTTATTATGTGGGAAGAAACTCCGCTAGATGGCACCCGTTAACATGGTACAAGACGTGATAGAGAATGAGCAGAACCGCACCTGCTTGTGTTTGCATCTGATCTGGCGTGAGCTTGAAACAGGAGATGCCCAGGAGGACGAAGCCTGTGAGCACGGCGATTTCGAATGATATCCAGAATATGGCCCACACTGAGCGTGAAGGGTCAGGTTCACGGACGGACGGTAGTAAGAAACACTAAGACATGATGATACGTACCGTGTGCGCCAACCATGGGGTACAATAATGAGAATTGAGTCGCATCCGAGTCATTGGCTTTACGGAAATACTTGTCGTCTGCAATGTCCCCTATAATGGATGAAGATCAAGATGCTGGTTCATCTGTCTAGCTTTGCGATGACACTTACAGATAACGTATAACACACTGATGAAGAGCACGCTGATCAATGCATTGGGTGATAACAAGAGGTGATGAGACTTACTTCATTACCCCTAGAAAGAGCGTGTACCACCGCAAAGCCTGTCTACACTTACGACATGTTCACGTCGATTAACAATGCAAGACAAAAGGAAACTCACCCGTGGTCGACGAACCAGAACCCAATCAATAGGCCTTCATAACATAATGTGAGGAGTATCGTTCTGCAGATACAACGTCATTCGTTGTGAGAAAAAAATTTCACAAAGTGCACAAATACGCACAATTTATCTCGGACAAGCACCAGAGGGCAGAGCATCCCGATTCCGACGATGAAACTCATGATCTTCGCGACAAGAGTGTCAAATCCTGACATGATGAGCACGCCACCGAATAATGTGGAACCGAGGTACCCAGCGGAGAGGATGATGGTTGGGATGCCCCCCTCGACATTTGTCGCCCCTCCCAAGTCCGGATCTATACAGACCCTTACTACGGTCCCGCCCGTTAGGATGGCCTACAAGGCGTGGCAGATGTCAGGACAGAACGGGACAAAGCACCGGCTGGCGCACCGCAGTTATGTGACACAACTCGTGCCATCCGATGGTGAGGAGCTTCAGTGGGTTGATGAGGACTCTAGCCCCGGGAATGTTCCAAAATGCAAATATTACAACGGCATAGACGACGATCTGTAAAGAAAAGCGTCAGAAACAAGCGTGGTTCCGTTCAAACACAATACACGCACAACGTATAGCGTAGGGACCTGATACCACGAGGTACAGTCAGTGTGACTCTAGAGAGCACCAGAAGCTTAGAGACGTACCTGGTCGTGGGTAGGAGAGAGCGGAGGGATGACGGGCATTTTGGGAGCGATTGGCGGGCGAGGAATAGGAACAGGTGTGGCCATGACTGGACGCTAGCACTGATGTTTTCTACGTGGGGTTGCGTACAAACAGAGATACATGCAAAGGCAAGGCAAGCACGTTCTGAGGGGGTGTCTGAAGGACGAGGAGAAAACGTGTCGAACGCTGTTCAGAGGAGAACGCTGCCTCGTTTTCCGCTCCTCGTGGTCGGAGCCCTGCAGGGCCTGCGGTGGATTGAACATGATTCTTGGACAGGCTGATGGACGCCCTTCAATGGACGCCCTCGGTACTTTGCTCTCACTGGTTGATCATTGCAGAGTTGATCCCGCCACGTTCCTTGGCACAACGCGCGCTTCGACGCGTCCCAGTCACGTGCACATACACAAGTGCGTCTGCGGGCGGAGTTCGAAACGCGATTTAAAAGGCTCAGGCGCGTAGCCCTCCTCAACCGCTACTCTTTCCTTGCTCCCACCACCACCCTTCACGCCCTTACACTCTACAATCTCTACCATTTGTAAACATGGTACGCATACGCTATTTACACTATGAATTGTATCTCAAACTGACGATTTGTGCAGTCTGGAAAGGGCAAAGCGTACGGATCCTCTTTGAGGCGTCAGATGGCTTTTGTTGACAATCTCATGGACTTTTAGTGGAAAGTCTTCCTCTGGCAAGGTTGGCACTGAGAGTGGCAAGTCGCAGTCGCGTTCCGCCAAGGCTGGCCTCCAATTCCCTGTTGGCCGTGTTCACCGTCTCTTGAAGAAGGGCAACTACGCACAGCGTGTCGGTGCTGGTGCACCTGGTGCGTGAAGTCGTCCACTGCCTCATGGTGTACTTCTCATATCTTTTCAGTCTACCTAGCTGCGGTGCTCGAGTATCTTGCTGCCGAAATCCTTGAATTGGCTGGC
This sequence comes from Phlebia tremellosa, assembly GCA_011032875.1. NCBI lineage: Eukaryota > Fungi > Basidiomycota > Agaricomycetes > Polyporales > Meruliaceae > Phlebia > Phlebia tremellosa. Next base: position 33,712 of record JAAIFI010000077.1, on the reverse strand, counting down.
AACGCTGCGCGTGATAACAAGAAACAGCGTATCGTCCCGCGTCACTTGCAACTTGCCATCCGGAATGATGAGGAGTAAGTCCGATGGCCTGCTGCGTATATGTAGTGTACTGATCACACTTGCAGGTTGAACAAGTTGCTTGGAGACGTCGTCATCAGCCAAGGTGGTGTCGTGCCACACATTGACCCAGCGCTACTTCCCTCAAAGTCAAGCAAGGGCAAGAAGGAGGGTGGTGCATCGCAGGAGGTCTGATTGTGTCATGTTCTATACACGTTTTGTCATGGTTTCTCGGTTTGTGTATCATTGTACTAGTGCCCTATTTCTCTGGTAATCTACAGTAACGTCTCTGGGAACTTGTACCACCGGACACTTGGTCGCAGTCTTTTAATGATAGATCGAGACAGAAAAGTATGCCATTGTGCGAACACTGTGCTGTCGAAGGCTGTCGAGGGGTTTGGTGGCCTGTGAGTTATGTTTGGGAAATGAGAAAGTGGTCGTCTGACGGACGCGGTCGGTGGTGATCGGGGTCCCTGGGCGTCCTAACCCCCTCGGATGGCTTTTCTCAACTTCGCGTCCGACTAGTTTGGTGGAGGTCGAGGAAGAGGACCGCACCCATGTCTCATGCACCAAAACGACTCGCGTCCACAGCGGCCAAGCTTGCTCATGTCTCCGTCTCACATCTCAAAATGCTCCCTCCAAAAGAGGTCCTGAGCTCGTCTCGGTCCTCGCAGCAGTCGACCTCAGGCTCCAAGCCGCACTTCTTCAACGCAGAGACATGGGCTGCGCTTCAGCCACCAAACCCTGCCACCCTCACCGCGTTCGCACATCGAATAGGCCTCGGAAACATCCTCACATCTCCCCCAGTGATCCAGCAGGCCTGCACCCATCCGTCGTTCCTCATTCTGCATGAGAAACACTACCCGGACCGACCCTTGCCTAATGCGAATAACAATCTCGCCATCCTAGGCAACTCGTTGCTCGGTCTCTTTGCCTCGGAGTATGTCAATGCGACATATCCGTACCTCCCCACGCGTGTGATGAAGGCTGCAGTGAGCGCATACGTTGGTCCCACGACTTGTGCGACCATTGCAAAAGAGATGGGTGCGACACCTCTTTTGCGGTGGAATCGTATGGTGAGTCCTTTCAACGTATCATGCAACTATGTTTCTTACGCTCTTCGTTTGCGCATAGCCGAATACCCCGACACGGCCAGCGGTGTTGCATGCAGATGCTATGTGTTCCATCCCCCGTGCTTTAATAGCGTTGGTATATCAGCATAGTTCGCTACTCTCCGCGCGTCGTTTCGTGCACAGATTCTTCCTCAGTCGTGAAATTGACCTCCGGAACATGATAAAGTTCCGTGATCCCAAGAAGGCCCTCCTGGACACAATCGCGAAGTTCGAGCGGGAAAAACCTGTCTCAAGGTGAGTTGTTACACCTTGCAGTGACTTACCAGTGCATTAAAATTGCTCTAGGTTGCTGAAAGAGACGGGCCGGCTCTCTAATGCGCCAGTATTCGTGGTGGGTGTGTATTCGGGGGCGGACAAACTCGGTGAGGGATTCGGAAGCTCGCTACGGATGGCAGAATACCGGGTGAGTAACTATCGGTCTTGACAAGGAGATCTGGGATACTATCATACACTTCACGTTTTATAGGCCGCGGAAGACGCACTGCTGCGTGTTTACCTGACACGGCAGCCGCCACATCTCGTACAGCTACCTAGCACAACGTTCCCGGATGTGAAGGGGGACATATACGCGGCTCGTGGCTCCGAGGCTGCATATACACCAAACATCCTTGGAGATGCGGAAATCCACTACGGTGCAGCTGATAGGACAGGCTCGCGGATAGCGGGAGCGCGCACACTAGCGACCGTGGAGGACGATGAATGACTGTGCTTCAAGGTGGCTTGCTAGATGTACACATTTATCTAATTACTTGCATACTGGACCGCTGCCATCCTGGTACTTGGCCATTCACGCGTGAAAGTGCTGTGCTTTCTTGTATAATCTGACCGTTGCCGTCAGAGGGTTGTGCCAGAACGTGATGATGGCTCTCACATCCCAGGTCGCGGCCGTTTCAGTGACGGCGCCAAATCTCCCGTCACCGCCCACCACCTTAGCGAACACAGGCAGCACAGCCTGCGCATATCTTTCCCCTTTTCTCACTGTTTATCTACCTCGTTTCTCTGTTGGAGATCACCCACGAGCTCGCACGTTGCCCTCTGCACGCCAGCTGCAACGCTTTAACAACGTCTTCGCCACGCACCAGCTCATTATATACCCTACAGCCCCTGTAGCCGTGGCAGCCATCCTCTGAATAGGACATGGCAGTCGTCACTCTACCGCTGACGTTTCAGAACTCTTTCTGGTCTCAGGACTATAGGACTGGCCTTGAAGTCTTGTTCGGTCAACTCGAGAAGGTGCGACTCGCTCAGTCCGTGTTTGAGGACGTCTTTGTTCAACAGTGTCTCTTCACAGGGTGTTGCAGAGAATGAGGAAATTGTGGCCTTTATACGGGTATGTCACTCAGTGTCTGCAGTCATCGTATACAAACTAAAGATGTCGACAGTCTCGCGCAGCTGCGGAGACAGCCATAGCGGCAACGTTGACCGCTACATTACCCACTGGTCAGTCATACTGCGGTTGGACGCGTTTGGGATCTGTAATAACCTTTGGTTGGATCAGGCACAGCATTTGACACAGACGAGGGGGCGTCCTTGCCTCTTGCTTTCCGTGGGTTGAGAGACGAGTCGATCGCCGAAGGCAAGCTCCATGCCGAGGCAGCAAAGAACTTGCAGACCAAGATTGCAGACCCGTTTTCTGAATGGGCCAATGGCTACAAGGTGCGTCTCAAGTTTAGAGCTCTTTGCGACTGACTTATCCATGACCTGATTATACAGGAACGTCTTCTAAGCACAAGAGGCGCTATCGTTGACGGATACTTGCGCGCGTATGAACATAATCAAGGCGAGGTACGTACATAATTGCGCCGTTTCGCTAGAGATATGAATACCTCGTGCCTGCAGGTTGCAGGTTTGAAGAATGTGTATGTCACGAAGACTCACAGAGCAGACGAGCTTGAGGACGAGTAAGTCGTCATTTGTCGAAAGATCAACACTCTCATATCATTGTTTCAGCGTACGATTTGCGCCAATCTCTCAACCCGCTGGTGAGACGTACACCTCGCCTAGCCTGAGGGCACAAGACAGACGTGTTCCCCGGGCGCCCGTCCGCCAACCGACGGTATCCGAGCGCATCACCGCTCGTCTGAGGGAATTCAGGTTAAACGCTAGCACCCAGCTCGAAGCCTCTCACGCTGAACCGAAACCGGAGGTACAGTTCGATGCTGATGCAGAGGAGAAGGGCACACCCAAACTCGACAAGGGCAAGGGCCGCGCCTTGGACCCCGATTCAGCGCTGCTGGCCTCTCCACCGCCGCTCTCCCCACCGTTGCCGCCGGCCAAACTCGTCATCAACCCTGCCGCGCCGCCGTCTGCGCCGCCCATCATGGTTGCGGGTGTCTCGTTCACGGCGCAGGAACTGTCGGATCTGCTCACACGTGCCAAGGCTGAGCTGCCGTTGCGTGCTGTGCGGTTCCCGTTACTGGGCGAGTATCAAGACGCGTTCACTGGCGAGGAGTTCACCACATGGCTGAGGGAGAACGTCAAGGCCTTCGATGGCAACCTTGATCGTGCAGAAGATGCTGCGAGAGAATTAACTGAAAAGCAGGGTCTGCTTCGTAGGCTGGGCGAACTTGGAAATGAGTACGAGGACGCGGATGATGCGTTCTATCAGTTCAGACAGAAGGTAAGCTTGCAGCTCGGTGGATGTCACCAAATGGTCAAGCGCTTAGTACTCAATCTATTCAGGCATTCAATCTGGAAGCACCTAAAGTCCGGGAAGAGAAGCTGTTGTCGCCGCTTGAGAAGAATCTCAGTCCTCTGGCAGAGGGTATGGTGAAACGCACTGCGACTTTTGCCAACTTGGTCACCAAGGCTCTCAATAACAATCCCACCGGAGAGGCGCCTTATGTCAAGGCCCGTCGGGAGGCGGAGGCAGCCGATCAGGAGTATCGTCTTGCTGTTCGTAAACTTGACAGGCAGCGCTTAGGTTTAGAAGAGCGCATTGAGGATACACTCAAGAACCTACAGAAATGGGAGTTAGATAGACTGCGTGCGGTTAGGACCGGTGGGTTATCTTTAAAACATCTACAGTATGCACTTAACTCACATTTCTCATCAGTCCTTACGCAATATCACACATGCTTGGAACAGCTCTCGAATAACACGATTCCCTCGCTTGAGCGATCCTCGACGCTGATCGCCTCCTATCAGCCTGAATCCGACTTGAAGGGTCTTATCGAGCAATACCGTACTGGGCCTTTCCACCCTACTCCTCATGTCTACGAGTCCGTTGCTCATGATGAATCGGATGTCGTGTTCGGCATTGACCTACGGAAATGGGCAGAGATTGGAATGTGGAGCTCGAACGGAGCTACCCCTGATGACAAGAAGGATGTGCTCCCTCCAGTGTTCCTCGCACTGCTCGGTGCACTCAACGAGGCCTACGCCAAGTTGCCGAGCGACGCGGAGAAACGCAAGACCTGGATCTACGAGGTTCCGCTTGTGGCCGTGCATCATCTGCGCGAGACCCTCAACGCTGTGCCGCCGATGCAAGACATTCCGGACGACGTCCTGTCGAAGTATGACCCGCCTGTTGTTGCGAGTACCGTGAAGCTCTGGATGCTTGAGTTGGATCCTCCAATTTGCATGTACGAAGGCTGGGACGATCTGCGTAAGCTGTATCCGACAGGTATGTGTGCAAGTATATTCGGTGAGAATTCCATATCCTAACCTCCAGGTAGTCGGCACGGTCAAGTCTGAGGAACAACGTTCAGAGCAGCAGCACATCATGGAGCTACAGAGTGCATTGCAGAAACTACCCAGGGTGCATCTGATCGTTCTCGATACGCTGATTAAGCATCTCAAGGAGTAAGCATAATTCAGTATCTATATTATTGAAGTTCTAATGGACTATCCCCTAGTCTCATTGACAACACTACTGAAGGCGATGAACCGAACGATGTCTACATCACCAAGCTTGCTCTGAGCCTCGGCAGGAGTACGTCTTGTCACTCAAGTTCTGACTTTGCCTCTGACATAGTTTTCAGCTATCCTACGGCCCAAGGCTGAGACCAAGTTCTCTCTTCAAGATCGTCACCCGAATCGTAAGTGTTAGCTACGACGAGGTGATCGGCATGCTTATCGAGCTTCTGTTAATCAGTGTTATTCATCGACCTGATGTCCAAATACTCGGAAATTCTTCCGCCAACTATCGCGAAGAAAAAGCGTGAATCTGAGCGTAAGGTACCTCTACGCAAACATACCCGCCCGATGGACATGCGTATGAGCCGCAGCAGGATCTCAGCGGGCGCGGATTTGAAGGAGCTGCAGGCTCAGCAGCTTGCTCAGCACAGTTTGAAGTCTAAGTCTCCTCCGCCAGTCCCCCCCCTTCCTCAAGTTCCTTCCATCGTAACACAGTCTCCCACTGCAGACGTCCCGCCACCGTCTCAGCCCGCTCCCTCTGTCCCACCTGCTGTTGTTACCGAAGAGCCAGATTCACTTCCGCCCCAGATTGTCTCAAGCCCTGCTCAGGTGGAGACCAACTTGACAGGTGAACGGACCCCGACCGCATCACACTTTTCCAACGTTCCGCCTCCTCCCCCACTCGCCACTCACTCTCCGGAGTTTGCCAACGTGCCGCCGCCGCCGCCTCTCGTCTCACGTACCTCAGAGCCGAAGGTGGAGACTCCTCAGCCCACCAACAATGTCCCCAACACCGAGGGTCGACCGGTGTTCAAAGAGCCGCCTCCAGAGGATGACGATCTCCCCCCTCGTCCTCATTTTAAGGAGCCGCCTCCAGAACGTTCCGATTCACCCCCGTTGCCCATGCCTAACTTTGCCGAACCTCCGCCCGAACCCGCGTCTCCTCCTCCGGTATCCCCACCTGCGTTTTCCCCTTCGGCGGCCTCGCCATCTGCGAGCTCGCCTTCGGCTGTGTCTCCAATCCCCAGTGGTTTGAGCCGACCGACCTCCCCTAAATCAGTGTCGTCGAGGGACACTTCACCTTCCAAGGCGTCGTTGTCTCGACGTTCCTCTGTAACGACAACGACGTCGCATTCTGCTGGTGTGCGCGGCCCAAGGGTGGCTACGAGGGCACCGCGTTCGGGTGCTGGGTCTGTAAGCAGCATGGTGAACAGGTTCGACAACCGGAACTCCGTCTCAGGCGCTTCATTGGGACGGCCAGCAAGCCCTGCTACGAGTGCCAATGGCAGATCTCCGTCGCGCCCTGTCACTGGTAGTCATGTGAAGCGGAGCAGCGCGACACGTGCGTCGATGTTCGAACGAAGGACGATGGCGAGTGACGCAGAAGAGGAGATTATACAGTGATAGGCATGCGAGGAAATTCGACGACGCCAGGTGCGCGGACTATTCCGTGATTTTATTGTAGGCGGATATATGATCAACTATGTCGAGTTTCGTATCACTTGAATGATGTGTTGTCTTACTAGACTGACCATCACCACGCTGCTACGTTTTATGTTATTGCTTCTATGCTTTATGACCGGATTCTGCAAGCTTGTGAGATGCATTTGTGTGTAATCTGGTGATCAGAATATTCAGTATTCCAAGTTGTAAAAACACAATATTGCAAGCTACATATATCACCGACTCGGACTGCAAGAGCCAACACGAAGGCCAAGGCGATTCACAAATGACTTGGTCGGCCACTGCAAAACCGTCGATGATATCGAGAGGAGAGAATACGTGAGCTGTTGGCCCACATGTCGAGGTGCAGTCATGCTCAATACCATATAGTACGGTGCTGCTTTTTGACCAACTGTGCTCGTGCGATAGATACAGAGCCAAACATCGGCCAAATACCCGCCCCCTGCCTTTTTGGGCACATTTCCTGACGCATCTTCTCTTCCACATCCTCCACATCCTCCACGTTATGTTTAGTCGGTTGGTTGGAGGACATTCTCAAGTGACTTTTCTGCAGCTCTTTACCTCGTCCTTCTACTTCAGTCCTCCTTCAACCCGCCGTCACCGAACAATACCAGGCCTCAAACATGGCTCATGCTGTACATCCCGGGGCCCGGGCGCTCCGTTGTTCGAGGACTTGTGGGCGCGCGGCAAACAATGTTTCTGGCAAAGGAGAAATGTAGCGCCTCGGCCGAAAGACTAGTTATGTTTCGCAGTTGCATGTGGGGCTGCTAGAGGCGCGCAATAATAAGGCAGAAAGCAGTTGGGAGGAGAGGCTCCCGTACCACAGCTCGTGAGTCGTAAGTGAACTAGTGACCACTGGCGTTCAAGACGACCGTCGTACAGCGTGTTCATCAAACATCAACCCAGTTCTCCATCAATTTCGACCCTCCTGGTCTCTGCTAATTGACAACGGTCCTCGAGATCATCGATCATTTCGTGCGCTTTGAGTGTCAGCCCACCCACTACTTGCTTCCGAAATACCGCTCTAACGCGCTTCAAGACCCTTGTGTTCAGGCCTATATAAAGGACCAAGCTGTTCCCTTGCCGTCTTTTCGTTAAAACACCGAATTTCATAGATGCAACCCGACAAATCGCAGTCTTCTCGAGAGGGCTCAAGCTCAAGTCGTGATCAGTACAGAAAAAGCAAATCACCTCCTCGGTGCGGCTCCTCGGTAAAGGACCGTAAAGGCAATGCATTGTCCTGCGCTGAATGCCGACGGTGAGTTCTGTTGTCCCCGGACTTGGCGTGATACTTGACAAGTACCCACAGCTCGAAACTAAAATGCGACAGGTAAAGGCTTCGTTTATATTGGGGGGAAGATGTCTCACCTATCATGTCATCTCAGAACCGTCCCCTGTCAAGCCTGTGTTCGACGAGGATGTGCAGCATTATGTCCCAATGGTAAGATCGTATCATGCCTTGATGTTGCCAGGTACACAGTTGAATTTCCACTCAAGGTACAATGAACGCGACTAAGGGAAACAAGTAAGGTGTTTTCGACTGTGAATCAATGTCAGGTCTAACCATTCCCATATGTTTGTAGAGTCCTGCAATCCAGGGCGCAGAAGCTAGGCGAACAAGTCACCAGTATGGAAGCCAAGATTAAAGAGCTTGAATCAGCCCTTGCCAACGCTCATCTACAATATGGTATTGACTCTGAAGCTGAGGAAGAGGGCGACAGCCGGGACCCACAGTGTGTTCGTGGGAGACGCAGGCCATATGGTGAAGGAAGCGGCTCCCTGGCAATAGACAGCGATGGAGTATCACGCTTCCACGGGGACACCGCACAATCAGAAGTGAGTGGTGGCCCTCGTATTGAGTTCATAAACTAATTGAGACGTTCAAGTACCTTTCTGGTCTCATTCCGGTGAGGTCTGACAATTTGTATGTAGGAACAAAGCTCAATAGTCTACAGGGCGATGGTCTAGTTGGCATGCATCGGCCGGATATTGAAGGCTTGGGATTACCTGCAGAAATGAAAGAACTATTCAACGCCTTTCCATTCGGCATGCGAGATCATCTCTACACCAAGGCGCTATTCTTACCATTCATCCCCAGTTATGACAGAGCTTTAGAGTTAGTCGAGGGCCATTATCAAAACTTCTCATGGATGTATGTATCCTTCCTTCATTCATTGTATGGATTGATACTCACATTTCAATAGCTACAACGGGGTAACCAAGACTGACTTTACGAAGGAGATTCTTGATCGTATATATTGCGTGCCAGACTCTCCCAGTGTCGATCATATCCACCCCCATCGTCTTTCTGTCTTCTTCAGTGTGATGGCCATCGGTGTCTCCCGTAGCTTCGAACCGAACGCGGTTCAACAGGCAGAGATGTACTATGTCTTAGCCTGTAGTGCCTTGTCGCTGTGCCCACTGATATCGGAAGCTATGGTCGCGACAGTCCAGGCCGTCTTCCTCGTCAACGCCTTCTTGTGTACGAGCACTCGAGTCTCAACAGAAGAGAGCTGGTTGCTTATCGGGCTGTGTGGGAGACTTGCATTCAGGGTGGGCATCCTCGTACTACTCTTGGCGCCACTGACATCGTGGATGTTTTTTGCAGATCGGTCTTCGTTGAGTTCCCAGCATTCTCTGTTATTCTTTGGATGTCCTGTTAACGAGACCATTAGATCGTGATGGTACTCAGTTCAAACTCGACGAAGCGGAAACACAACGGCGTAGGGTTCTATTCTGGGAGCTATATTCATGTGATGCTTGGTTTGTGAGTCCTTCTGAACAACTCGGTCGCTCTCAACAATTAATATATATACAGAGTTTCGTCACCGGCCGTGCACCCTCAATTCATCTACCGGATACGGATACAAAATTTCCGGAAGACGTACATGATTCGGGCATCGCAGGCTGTATGTTCATCTGCGCTCCACGTATGGATGGTGTAAATTGATGTTTGCCACGCAGTTCATTCTTGGAAATTCCGATATACAGCAGCATGTCTGTGGCCAATTGTCAGGCTTGCGTCTGCGAAAGTGGCATCATACCAAGCTACGATGAGCTTGGACAAAAAGATAAGGACATTCCCGATCCCTATCAACGTGCAACCGCCGCTTCAAGGGTTTGCGAGTCGTGCGTGGTCCAATGATCCTGCAAGCGCAATGCAGCAGTACTATCTTGTCTGCGAAAGAGAACTGAGTGAGACGGTTTGCTCTTTCTGTTCGTCTCGATCGTTGACGATATCACGCAGATCTATTATTCCTCCACCGCAACTATCTTGCGGTCGCGCTGAGAGCGGATCCATATAACCCAATCTCCCACAAGTTCGGCGGCTCCGTGATGGCTGCGTATCGGAGTGTTCGTCGCATGTGTACGGCCATGGCTGGCTTGTATCAGTTGCATCCGAAGCCCGTCAGTGGAGTGTGGTTCTTTTGGTCCGGCATCTTTTCATCTTGCGTGCGTACGTTCTCCCCACACTCTCATTACGTAGCTGATTTGTACTGCTAGATCGTCCTCTCCGCTATCCTCATCGCCTGCCCTATGTGTAGCTTAGCGCCGACCGCATTGACAGAGCTGAGGGCTGCGTGCGATTTGTTCATTCGTGGTTCGGAGCCCTGTCGGCATCCCAAGTCACTGGTAACGTGAAGCCAGATTTCATTTGCTATGAGGCTAACATCGTTATTGCGGACAGACCCTGCTGCAGAATCTTCTACGCCGCTCGGAGGCCCAGTATGCCTCGTACATGAAGGATCCAGAGCGGTTTGCGGAGATGAAGAAGACATATGTACCTTCCCCGATGGACGAGCTGCTGATATTAGGTGCTATAACACAGGGAGTGATCCCGCACCCGTCGCCTCAATCGCTTCACGTTCCTGTACCCGTTTTTGACGTTATGCAGGGCGACGAGTCGCAGCAGATGGATCAAGCGCTCTCCCAGGACACAACGTCGTACGATACGTCAGCGACAGTCGCATCGCCGGGGCATTTCCCTGACCCATTCGATTTGAACGACTTCGAGTTTGGCGATGCGTCGAACCTGCCGACATACGAGCAAATCATGAGCATAGCGGGATCCACCGTGGCGCTTGTTCCCAGCGAACCGTACTCGATGTCGGCAATACCACAGGCAGGATCCTCAAGTGCGTCTCAAGCCATGCCCGGGCATTACGAGGGCCAGGAGGTGACCGCCACACTAGCAGGAGAGGGAGGTCATGAGAGCATATGGAGATCGTTCATCGGAGGTCTTATGGGCGGCCAGGATCCTGGTCCTTTATCCAAGGATTACTTCTTCTGATCGCCTAGTGTGATCGTTCTCGTGATTCCATTAAGCCCGAGGCCTATGTAAATACATTCGCGAGATTCAAACTATTTATCATGGCAGACCTGCGTCGGCGGCGCCGCGATTCGATTGATCACTCGGGGTGTAAGGGTGCCAAATGAAAGTGTCTGATAGGAACAAATAGGTGCAAATAGTTAGTGTTGTCGACAACCGCAGACTCTCTAAGACTTCACTCACTTCATTATCCTCGACCATTTCTTCCATATCCTGGAGATCTTGGTGCACATTGACGCATCTAGATAACGAATCACAAGCATGGTGATGGCATTACGGAAGTGGTGCCTGATGCAAAGTTTTCTCCCGGAAAGCAATTTCACGGGAGAAACGTTCATCATGACCATATGGTCCTCATAAGGTAGCATAAGGTTCGCAGCGCTCGGTGTCCTCTGATCCTTGGGTGCCAACTGAGTCTGTCAGGCTCTATCCTCCTTACCATCGGCAGCCTAGCGTCGCTGTGATAGGCTTAGGTCGCGCCGCAAGCTCACTAGCAGACATCGGACCAGCCACAGCTCTCACGATCTTTCACGCCCAAAAAGCTCTCTAAAACCCCTTTGGTCGAACGGTGGTTCCGCTCTCGCTCTTTGACCCGTTATCATGTCCTTCACAGGCGACTCCCCAAACCTCGACCGCGTGTCCTCAATGGACAAGAAGTCGGACTACGACGCCAACGTTCTAGCGTCCGACTCAGAGGATGCGAACGAGAGCCTACCGCCCCGCCCTCCCATCGATTATTCGTCGCCCAGCGCGTTCTGCCACAGTTTATGGCACCGCTTCGTCAGTTTATGGACGAAAAGGTTCATATTGTCGCTGCTCGCCGGACAGGTGGTGTCCCTTTGCATCACCTGCACGAATGTCACCACCACAGAACTTGTCAACCGAAACTGGTCTCTACCCACAACTCAGACCTTTTTCTTGTATTTCTCACTTTTTGTTATCTACACGCCGTACACCATTTATCAGTGTAAGGGATCTATCCATGTATTTTATCGTGCTCGTGGCTGACCTCTCTTTGTGCAGACGGATTCAAGGGATGGGGGAAGATGATATTGCGAGACGGATGGAAATGTGCGTTCTGGGTCCAGTCGTTATGATGCCTTGAACTGACAACCCTGCTTAGACTTCTTCCTAGCGGCCTGCGACGTCGAAGGCAACTTCCTAGTGGTCAAGGTATGTACTCACGGGCCTAATGTCGATGAACTCCCTCACGCTTTGTGTTACAGGCATATGAATACACCACATTGCTCTCATGCATGCTTCTCGATGCTTGGGCAATCCCAGTCTGCATCTTATTCTGTTGGATCTACATGAGACCCAAATATCACTGGACACAAATCCTCGTGCGTCTCGCTTCCGTATATAACATTGAATTAATCATTTACCAATTGTCTGTGTGTTGCAGGGCGTCGTAATATGCGTCGGCGGCCTCGGAATGCTCGTCGCCTCCGACGAGATGACAGACAAGGACTGGCCGGCACTAAGTAGAGCAAAGGGCGACGTGTTCATGCTAGTCGGAGCGACGCTTTACGGTTTCAGTACGCGATATATCTTTTCATCCGCACCATACGGCAATCTGACCTTTGGCGCGTCGCAGCGAACGCTACGGAGGAGTTCTTCGTGCGCCGATCACCACTATATGAAGTCGTCGGACAGCTTGGCATGTGGGGCACGCTGATCAATGGTATACAAGCGGCCGGACTGGAACACCACGACATGACTCTCGCCAGCTGGAATGGTGCAACTAGTACGTCTGATATCGATGTCCGACTTTCCATGTTCTAACTGAGCATCGTGATGAACAGTCGGATTGTTGGTGGCATACACCGCTGCGATGTTCATCCTCTACACGGTCGCGCCTATCCTATATCGCATGGCGTCCTCAGCCTACTACAACATCAGTCTCCTGACAAGCGACTTCTATGGGCTTCTGTTTGGATTGTTCCTCTTCGTACAGTTTCTCACCCTTTGTTTTACACCTACATTTTGCTGACGAACACCCCTTGTAGCACTACTCGGTATATTGGCTATACTTCATCGCATTTGCGGTGGTGATAGTGGGTTTGATCATCTACTTCTGGACTGCCACCCGTACGTCCATTCGCAACTGTTGCAGATCCTTTAGGAAGCTGACTATAATGAATCAGCTGAATCTCAAGGCAAAGTGGATCCCCACGCTCCAGAATACGTTCAGCGAAGAAGAGAGTCGGACGGCGCTGTTGGCCAAGTATGATGACTGAGTATTCGGCGTCTTATTCCCATGGATGTGAACGACAGGCGCACGGAGATTTTCATGGACGATTTGTCAAAAAGGATTTGTTTGGATTTCTTGTAGCTTTATGCCTCCCCGTTGGATTCACGATCTTCACGTCAGCGCGCAGTTGCGCTTCTCTCACCAAAACATATCGAAATCTGGATCGACTAGCTGTATAACATGCAAGATTTGGAAATTAGTGCTACTAGACTGAAGGTATCAATACAAGTGATCCGCTTAAGAAAATGTATGAAAGTACGTGAATCCGTTGATATATCCTTATACAAGATGTCGAGGTCCTTCAGGCTTCTGTGGCTTTTCAGCCTGCTGTCTCTGCCACTCTTCGAACTGCTTAAACTTCTCTTCCCGAGCAGCTTGTGCTTCCTCTGCCTCACGGGCCTCTTTCTCGCGCAGAGCACGGCGCTCCGCAATACGCTAGAATGGAAGTCGAGTCAGCGTCAGTCTGTCTGCGGTAGCCAAGGCGGATACAAGCACTTACAGCCTTAAGGGTTTCGACTGTGGAGAGCAGCGAATCAAGACCAGCTTCAGAGAGGTCGGCGAGCTGTCAACAAAAGTCTATTCAGTACTTGATTGATCAAATTGATGCGAAGGACCACGTACCGTCTCTGTAGCTTGCTGAGATATCTTCTGCAAGCGCTGCCTCTCCTCATCCCAGCTATCTGCTGTCTGAGGCATAGGAAGGGGTGACTGCGGTGCAGCGTGGTCATGGACAACGGGGACAGCTGCTGCACCGCCTACGGTAGCTGCTGCCGAAGGAGGAGGGGTGGGCCATGTCCACTCCCACTTCCGCGACTCCTGCTGCGGCGGAGGATGGTACGCCTCCTGCGGGATTCTATGGCGGGAGCACCTCTGCATGGACATGCGCCAGCCTTCCGCCTCCTTGGACTTGATGAACCATGTGGCCGAGACGGCGCCGATGACAAACCAGACGAGTCGGGAGGGACGATGGCAACCCCAAGCTCTGTGCATTGGTCCTCTGAGTGATGTGTATGTTGAGCTGTATACGCGTTCGGCGAGATGCGTAGGATAGACTGGGCAAGGCAGGTTGTGGGCGAGTATGGGTGATGATCGAGTTCCTGTGGTCGCAGCGCAAGTAAGCGGGGTAGTAAGAATGGAGGGGTATCGTGTGCTCGGTTTATATCTCTCGTTGTGCGTATGAAATGGCAACTTCACGCGTCAGCTCCGCCATTACTTTGGCCGTGCATTGCGATTTCACTGCGAGCCGTGCGTGTTCGTAACCCGAGTGGAAAATCGCTGTCAAGGAGGACGACTCCGGATTGAAGGCGGGTCGCAGACTTTGAGCCGGCCGGGGAACTGCGTCAGTCCGGCGGTGGAATAAACACAGCGAGACACAGCGGCATTCCTGCCGCCAGCGCTGCGCACCCAGTCGCGTCCACGCGTTCCTCCGGCAAAGGCGCGACGCGCACAGCGAATATCACGCCACACGTGACGCAGCCCGAGGCCTCGGCACTCTCCGGCACGCAGGGTCTACCCTCGCGAGATTCGAGGCCGAGGAGACAAAGCAAGGCTTGGCTAAGGACGGTCAGCAGCAAATAGTCGATGCACGTATCTTGCGGCAGCGACACAAATAATGAGGTGATTCAACGTATAAGATTGAAACTCTAAAGAATACAACAAACTTGTGCTCTACAACGACATGTGCGGCGTGGAAATGAAGCTATCTTGAATGTTACTCGACATCATGCTGCATCTACTGGTCATTTGACGGGAGGAACCCGCTGTTCCTCCAATTGGCGATCCACCGGAGTACGTCGCTCTCCTCGATCTGATGAACACCGGCATTTTGCAACGTAGCTGACTCGGCAGTGCTGGTCTCCTGAGCCATCCTGCAAATGATGCCGAAGGAGTCTGTCATGGCCCGTCTGGGGTTACCTGCCGGCAAGGGGGTGTGGAAGACATCTGACAGGCGGATGCCGGACTGGAGGTTCGGGGACGCTTGCTTCTCTCCACGGGCAACCTTTGCAGACTCTTCTTCCAAAAGGCGGAGCCATTCAGAGTACGGCACCTGGGGGAGGCGCAACTCGCGAGCGATGATGGATGTGATGTCAGACAAGGGCTTCACGTTGGGGTTCTGGAGGTGAAGCACAGGCTTGGTAGAGTTGAACATGTCGATGATGGCACCGGCAGCAGTGTCCGCAGGGAGCCATGCGCAGGGCTGTAATACGAAAATATAGTTAGGTGAGATGACCAGCTTTCTATAAATAAGGTACTCACGTCCTGAGTCTCAGGGAAGCATTTCAATGCCACGCTAGCAGAAACCAGAGACGGGAACCACTCCGACTGCTTCCAAGCGCCGTTGAGCCCTCCAGTCAGTTGCGTGACACGAATGACGCTCGGCTTGAGGGGAGTCTTCTTCACCGCGGCAGCAACGATCTGCTCGCCAACCCACTTGGATTCACTGTATCCAGTTCCGACGGCTACATATGGCTCCTGGATAAAGTCCTCTGCGATGGGAGCGAGGGGCAAAGAATCGAGGTCTATACGAGAGTGCGAATTAGTGCGATGTTCGTCGTCATGCATGTGAGAAACTCACTCCTGAACAGACCAGCCGAGCTAGTGTAGAGCAGCTTAGCAGCAGGACGTGTACCCGAGCCCAACGCGAGATCAATGAGGTGGCGTAGGCCACGAACATCACTCTCGAAGGCAGACAGTGGTACACCGAAGTCGATCGTCCAGCCTGTGGGACTCTTAGTAAGTAAGTTGCGTCGGGGTATCACTAGATGTTACTTACCGATGTGAGCAATGTGGGTGACGGTGTTCATGAGCTAAATATGACGATTGGATTAATCTTTCTGTTCGCATTCAGTCGACGAGTACATACCTGTTGGAAGACATCGCTTGGGATACCAAGTCCGGGAACGGAGAGGTCACCCTCAACAAGGACAAGCTTGGACGATTGAAGAACCGCATCGTCAATACCGCGCGCCTTGAACGCCGCTCTTTGCCTTTCCAGAGGAGCAGCCTCGCCTTGGCGCTTGCGCATGAAGACGTACACCTTCTCCACGTCGTCAGAGGGCAAAAGTCGAGCGATCATGTGAGCGCCGAGACTGCCCGTGGTGCCAGTGACCAAGACAGTCTTGCGAGCGGGCTGAGCGAGTCCGCTGGGGATCTTGACGTCGGGGAAGGTCGAGTATCGCTCAATCATCTCGAGCATCTCGTCAGTCTTGGACAGTTTCCCATTCGCCTTCGGCTTAGCCTCCTTCTTCTCCTCGGCCTTGGTCTCTACCTTGACCGCGGCAGGTGCGGCCTTCGCAGGAGCAGCCTCGGGCGCAGCCTCCTCCAGCCTCTCCTCGAGGTGACGCAGAGAAATATCTGCGAGGAGCTGGATCTGCGAAATGCGCAGGACGGGAGCGAGGGCGTAAGAGAGGGAGGCTGCGGAAAGGGAGTCGAGACCATATGCAGTGAACGGAACATCTGGAGACAAGTCCTCTGGCGCAAGGTCGAGCACCTTGCAGACAATGTCCTTCAGAGAAGCGGGCTGCTTAGCATCATCAGACTGATCACCCTGAGATCCATCATCTGTGACAAGGTCCGCGTATACGGTCGATGGTCCCATGTTGGCCTGGACCAGGTTCCACTCGAAGTCCGGTACGTATTGCCAGACAGGGCTGTCGCGAAGCTTGAGAATACCGTCACCGAGGTACTCGCACAGCTCTGCAAGTCGTCTATTGAGCGCCGTTGATTGTAGATATCATGCAATGAGACACATACCTGAACCAGTCATACCCCAGTTGACAAGATGGTTGATACGGCCCGCGTGGGATTCATCGGCGATGGCGACGGAACTGTCGATGATACCAGGAACAACGATACAGAAAGCGTTCTTGTACTTCTTCGTCATGCCGGCGAGGGCAGTGTTGGCACTACAAATATCGTCAGATTGGTGTTCAAGAATTGCAGAGTAATGGAAAGTACCTGGCGTAGTTAGTCTGACCAGCATTTCCGAACATACCGGACACGGATGAGAACGTGATCAGGAAGTCCAGAGTCTCCAAAGGAACGACGTTCTCCAAGACCTGGAATGCACCGGTCTTCGGGATGAAGGGCGCTTCGAAGCTCTCCCTCGTCTGTACTGCAAAGGAGCGATCTGTGAGAACGACAGCGAGAAGCATGCATCCACCGAGTGGACGGCCAAGACCACTAATGAGGCTTGACATGTCTTGAGTCGAGAGGGCATCCACAGCGACAAGGCGCAAAGTGAGATCAGGCAACGCCTCCAGGTTCGTCAAGATCCTCTTGGACAGGATCGAGCCCTTCTTGGCCACACTGTCACGTCCGGATCGAGATGTCAATACGATGTAGCGGGCACCATGCTGTTTTAGAATGGAAATCTATCAGAATCAAGATGGACACGGACAACTCAATAGCACTTGCCTGGTACATCCAGTAGGCAATCTCCATACCGAGACTACCAATACCACCAATGAGCATGTATGCCTTGTCTGCGCTGAACAAGCGTGAGCGGATCTCGACCTCCGTAGGAGTGTCAATTCCAATAAGATCCAGAGGAGCCTTGTACGAAGCTGAGACAGGAGCACGCTCAATCGAAGAGCGAAGAGCATCTCCGACTGACCACGGATCGGTGGACAGGATCTTCGGGATTCCGACCTCAGCATCCTGCCAGAAGAACACCTTCCCGCCAGGAGCAGAGAAGTCCTTGAGAATCTGGGAGTAGGCAGCGGTCTGGGATGCCGCGATGGTGATGTTCGGGCGAGTGACGGACAGCTTCTGCAGGTCCGTCACAGAAGGGCTGCCCGGAATGACGGTAAGCTGCACTCCAAGCTTGGAGCAGACCTCGCTGATCCGAGAAGTGACTTCAGAGTCGAAGTTCTCGATAGCTACGGACGTCTCAGAGAGACGTTCCGGGTTTGTGATCGCGCTGCCCAGAGCCAGTCCGATGATGGAGTGCCCGAGGATGTCCGGGATCTTGGTGTCGTCGCCGTCAGGAATGTCAATGATGCTGCCGCGGTGTGCAACGACCACATTCGATAAGGATCCCGTCGTGATACCTGCTACACGTCTTGACGATCCCTTGACGCGACCGACGAAGGCCCAGATGTTGGATACGGGCTTCGTAGCACCGGTGACATTGACACTGAGGTGTTGCGAGGGTGCGATGGGCTCGGAAGTCTGCACGAGCTGCGAGCCTTCCTTGATCCATGGCGAGTCCGCCTTGAAGGCGATGCGGGAGACCGGTGCAGACGACGGTACAATCCGGGGTGCAGAAACCTTTCCTGCTGCGTC
This sequence comes from Phlebia tremellosa, assembly GCA_011032875.1. NCBI lineage: Eukaryota > Fungi > Basidiomycota > Agaricomycetes > Polyporales > Meruliaceae > Phlebia > Phlebia tremellosa. The sequence goes on along the minus strand of JAAIFI010000077.1, from coordinate 15,330 downwards.
CACATACAACTCGTTCTCACACTCTGGGTTTGCCATGAGGTTGTAGATGGCGGCAGTCCTCTCCTCCAGAGTCCAGGTCTGATCAAACACCACCACGTTCACAGTCCAGAACTGGTACTCCCTCCTGAGCGAGCGAGTGAATCCAAGAGAGGCATCTCCATCGTGGCCGGCGGTGGCGTGGAACCAGAGGGACTGAGGAGAGAGAACGTCCAAAGGTGCGAGCACCTTCTGCAAGTCCAGCTCCTCGCCGCGCACATACTCGAGGATAAGCGGGGCTGACTCGCTCTTCGCTGCCTCGATCTTGCTGGTACGCTCAAGGGTGATATCGCTCTCAGCATGAACGACCTCAAATCGCTTGGCGACCTTCTTGACGGTGCTACCGTGGAGAGCAACCTCGAGACCCTCCATTGTGAACAGCGGGGTACCCTCCTCATCGGAGACGACGAAGTCGTATGTAAGAGAGTCTGTAGCAAGAATAGCAATGCGGTCAATTTCTTGTGAACCTTGCATTAATTTTGGCAGTACGTACTAGGTGTGCAGGCTACGAGAGTAGCGTGGGAAAAGACCGTCTTCGGGAACGGCTTCTTGAGAGCCTTGTGTATTTCCACCGCACGGAATTTAGACGGCAGGTAGTAACGAGGACCATTCTTATACCCGGTCATGATAGGGTGAACGGCGACGTGCAGAGCAGCATCAAGAATGGCGGGGTGCAGGCGGTAATCATCGATCCTGTATGACACATGAGCTTTGATCAGAGTTATGTTGCGAGAATACTCACTCAGGAATGTCGGTATCGGTGCCCCTCACTTGCACAAGGACCTCGTCTTGGCCTTGAGGATTAACGCCCCGGTAGCAAGCAGTGACACGTTGATACATGGGGCCGTATTGAGCGAAGCTCGTGAAACCCTTGTAGAAGTCTACACCGCGCATCTTCAGATTGATATCAAGTAAGAAGACAGCGAAACTGACCTCGCATATCGACAGAGGCAAGGCGACCCTGAATTTCGGAGAGCGGTACTTGGGGCCTACTGCTGACACTATCTTCGTCCATGGAAAGATAGCCAGTCGCATGCACACGATCGTACTATATGTGTTTCGTTGTGAGTTTGCAGACGTGTAAAATTAAATCAGCACTGACGCGTATGGGCCAAGTCTTGAATTGGTCGTTGGCTGAAGCACTCTTCACCGTCCACTTGGGCCCGTCGAGTTCAACATGGACAGGTGTCGGCTTGTCCGACGACAACCCGAGGATTGAGATGAATTGGACGTTCCAAAGCTTCTGGGCACCGAACTCCAACGCCTGCAAGCATGTGAGCGCACTGTACACAAGATACGCTTAGCGATACCACTCACCATCTCCAGATAACCGGCAGCTGGCATGATCGGCTCATCCTTGATGACGTGGTCGGCAAGGCCAGGGTGCGTTTTCGAGTTGATGTAGAGTTGCGGGTAGTTCATGGGACCATTACGGTGCTGTCTCTGTCTGACCATCATGGCGGATTGAGTAGCATAAGGAATGTCCTTGCGGGCGAATGGGAAGGAAAGAGGAGGCTCTGAAGAGTCGCCAAGGCCTCCATAGACTGCGTCGAAGTCAACACAGTCATGACCAGCAGTAGTGAGCTTGCCAAGGGTCTCAAGAAGACCTTGAACCTCGACTTTCTGATCCGCAGTCTTAGCCCTCCTGAGAGGGCAAGTGACAGTAGACTCCTTGCCTGCAAGTGTCGACAAGTAGCTCGAAAGGACGGGGTGTGGGCCGATCTCCAAGTACGTCGCGCCGGGATACGCAGGTGTGAGCTCCTGCATGGCCTGGGTGAAGCGTACAGGGCCCTGGGTGCTGTCCCAGAAGTAATCAGCCGTGAACGGTCCCTCAAACGCTTGACCGGTCTTGGTAGAGTACATCTTGACGGTGGGTGCAGTGACCTCGTATCGCTCGAACACCTCCGAAATGAGTGCGCGGTACTCTTTCTCGCAAAGGTCCATCATGGTCGAGTGGACGGGAACGCGAGTGCGGAGGCGCCTAGCAAAGATGCCTGCCGCCTGCGCCTTGGAGACCGCGAGGTCGATGTGAGTAATCTTGCCGGAGAGCGTGATCGAGCCAGGTGTGTTGTAGCAGCCGACTTCGAGTGAGCCTGGCCCGAGCTCCTGGATGACCTCGTCGACGATCTTCTGTCCTTCCTCGGGGGAACAAGAGACTGCAGCCATCGTGCCCTGCTTGTCCTCGAGAAGAGCCATAGCCTTTCCTCGAGCAACGGCGAGCTCAACAACCATCTCCTTAGAGCCGGCACCCGAGGCGTACAAAACTGCCGTCTCTCCGGCAGAGTGACCGATGACAACGTCAGGCTTGACACCAATGCTGGCCAAGGTGTCGAACAGGGCGATGTGAAGGACAGCCAGAGAGGGAAGTGTGACGCTGATCGGCCAAGTCTCTCCAAGAGTATCGGCCCTTGCAGTATCGGAGAAGAGACCGTAGCGTTCGATAAGCGAGTAGCCAGCAGCCTTGGTGTGGACAGCGTCGAGCTCCAAAACCGTGGAGCGGAAGACAGCGTTAGTTTTGAAGAGCTCGCGACCCACTACCCGTATCGAGTTGAGTATTCGGTGCGGTTATTATGTACAACTAAGACTTACTCTGGAAGTGCTGCGGTCCCTGGCCGGAGAAGACGAACACAAGAGGAGGCGTCGACTTCGGGATGAGAGTCGGCTCAGAGAAGCGCGAAACCTTGCCGTCCTTGGCAAATGCGAACGAGCGCCAAGTCAGAGAACGAGCGCGGCGGCCGTAGATGCGTGCAAGGCTATGAGGGTGATAGTCGGCAATTAACTCCTTCAGCTCATCTGCGATGGCCGAAGCAGAGCGCGGGGTGAGGCCAGCAGCGACCATGAGCGAGGGTACAGTAGACCCAGGCAACCAGAAGCTGTTCGGAGCGTTCAATACTCCAGGGGGGCCCTCGACGACACAGTGTCCGTTTGAACCAGTGATACCAGAGCTCGTCATCGCAACAAGGGAGCGGCCAGTAGGCGAGCGGCATGGCAGGCGTTCGGGTTCGAGAGGTACGCGGAACTTGTATTCCTTCCATTTGATGGCGGGGTTGGGGTTAGTCAAATTGACATTAGGAGCAACAACTCCGGTCTTGAAAATAGAGATGACCTTGCACATAGAGGCGAGGAATGATGTTATCTCCAAGTGCCTATTTTGTGGGAATTCAGCGATGTTACTTCGTGTATTCGTATCCACGAGTAGACTCACCCAATGTTACCCTTCACACTACCAATCAGCAATTCGTCGTCACGCTTGAATTGTTCTCCGACCCAGTTGGCTTCCGTAGGGTCACCGGTCGCCGTTCCTATACATAATCATCAACATCTTGACATTATCTGGGCAAATGGATCACGTACCTGTCGCATGAAGCTCGAGGAAGTCAACTTCTTGTGGGAGACGCTGCGCCATAGCAAAGGCGCGCTTCATCGCGTCTTGCTGGGCGGACGCAACTGGGGCGTTTACGGGTGCCAAGGAACCACAAGTGTTGATACCGGTGCCCAAAATCTAATAATAATCTGAGTTAAGAGCGTTTCTTACCTAAAACGACATGCACTAACCGTAGCATAGATCTTATCGTGATCACGAATAGCAGCGTCCAGAGGCTTCAAGACCATAGAAACGACGCCTTCACCGCGTCCAAAACTATGGAGAGTTCATTATAGACGTCGGTCAAATTTATCACGGAAAGTACTCACCCATTGGCAGATTTGTCAAACGGCTTACATTTGCCGTCTGGAGAAAGGATACCTCCCTGAGTGTAGATAGCCCACTCAGTAAATCTAGACGTGTGTCAGCGGCACGTCATAGGCTTCTATGGTCGATTGAATACCTGTGGTTGATTTGAGCACCTCCAACGACGGCGGCCTCGCATTCACCATTGCGCAGGGCTTGGACTGCGAGATGGGTAGCGACAAGACTTGAGCTGCACGCCGTATCAGTCGGGACCGAGGGTCCCCTCAAATCGAGGTGGTACGCAACACGGTTTGCGATCGTTGAAGGCACTGAGGCGAAAGACCCACGAGCTTCGTTATCGTCCTGAGAAACGGGTAAGTTAGTTGTGAGCCGTCCGTGAGATATCATCTCCGTACATGACCAGACAGAGCGATCACATCGTGTGCAATGCCCGCCATAAAGCTTCCAACGTTTTTTCCTCTATAGTTGATGCCAGAATCTAAGAGTGCCAGGAATGCAGTTTCGACCAATTTGCGTGTACCGATCGGCATGGCACGAATATCCTTGTTAGTGATACCAAATTCAAGGAAATCAAACAACTGGACATCCTTCAGGAAGGCTCCAGTGTCAGAGACAACTTGTCCAAGACCATGTCCTTTGATGCTACGCCATATGAGCGACCTCGCCTCTATGTAGTCGAGTGTACACTTACTGCTCGATGTTGAAACGCTCTACGGGAATCTTCTCATAAGCCTCGCCCTTCTCAAGGAGGAACTTGAAGAACGAGTCGAGCTGCAGGTTACCGTTCGAGGCACCGCCTGGTAGTTCGGCCGCAATACCGATCTATATGTGCGTTGGTTTAGGACATTCGAGCGATGGGACAAATGCTTACCACGGCGATTTGAGGAGCAGCAGATTGGGACATTTCGTTGGTAGTGTGAAGTGTATGGGACGGGAGAGTGTAGACGAGGGTCTGGTTTCTGAAGCTCTCATAGCGGGCCTTATATGCTCGCCGCAACCTTGCCAGGTAGCATCCATCAGCGGGAACTGCTACCTGTAGCGAGATCAGAGAGCGCCAGCACGGGTACGGAACAGAGGGACGGTGTGTAAGATCTAGTTCTCAGTTCCTCACAAATTTCGATAGCGTTACCTGCACGCAAATTTGTGTTCAAGTTCCTGGCGTTCTGATTTCGTGGACGCCCTTGGGACCGTACCCCACTCCTGACTTCGCGGTATAGATAGGATTCTTCGCGAAGTAGCCTGACAGACCGAGCCGTTACGAAAGGCATGCCTTGAAGAAGTCGGCACGAATCAATGAGGCTATAGCAAACAATAGACTAAGTCGGGTGTGACAAACCTCTCACGTCTTGTGCCTGCGTTTAGGCTCCGTCTCCGCATAAGCGCCGCGTCGTGTTGTGGTCACATCTCGCAATAAACTCTCCAGGAAGTTCCGACTTGATTACGAGGTGAGCCGGAATTCAGCTGAAGTAAGAAAGAGAACCGCAGCCATGAGCGCAGTCACGAAGATGTTGATATCCTGGATTGGACATGATTCTTCTTGCACACTCGGGGTGAGTATTCTTGAGCGTGCGCTGCTGGCATCCTGTGCAAAACTGTGAAGAAGAACACACCATGCGTAGGTATCAAGAGTTATGGACCAAGAAGTCCTCCTCGGGCCACCTGCGGCAAGGAAGACTGGTTATCCATTGACCTGTAGAAGCATCGCTGATGGGAGCGGGGCTGTACGTGGCAGTCAGCATGCTGAACTGACCTGCCACAGAAGCTGGACATCATGGATCCGATAGTGGCCGCATAGAGCACATTGAACAAGGAAGATCCCAAAGTCACGCTCTTGTTGTCTGGGTGCAAGTGCTGTAAGTAGACCAGATAAGTAGATGCGAGTAACAATTGCAATAATTCTCCCGGCGAACAAGCGGTGAGCGTGAATGGAATTCGGTCGCCGCCGGCAGAGATATATTGTGTTCCGCCAAGACTAAGGTTAAGGTTAGGGCACCGGGGTCATTTTGCGCGTCTTGGTCAGTCGCACGATGTCACTTTGCAAAGCTTTGCATCTTCGCGCAGAAGCGAACACGAACCTGTGGTTCATCTTCACGTCTTCTCTCATCTCTGTCTCTACTCGGTATGCTCACGGTATATCTCGACATCAATATCGGCCTCGTAGTGGGTCATCGTACTGACCCTCACTGGAGAAGCCTCAGTAAAACTTCAAAGTGCATTGGTTCTGCGCTCATGCTGAGTACAGTGTACTGATCAAGTCTCTGTAAATTTCCGCTATCTACGTAGGTCTTTTGCAGAGTAGAACCAAGGCGTATCTCTAGCATGCCAATGTGTTAGCACGTTCTCGCGATCAACACTCTCTTCGTAGCTCACGGGGTGATTGCAAGTGGGTCCATGCCTTCCAGTTGTGCGGTGTGGCGCATTTGGAATCCTACTGATAGTGAGTATGTTAATTTGCGATCCATTGCGGAGCTATGTTCTCTCCAAAAGATCTCACCAGGATTGTATCATCACAGGAGCACGGCGAAAGGGTCTCGCCACTCGTATGATGATATCTCACCTCTCCGCCTTGTGGCCCTCACTTTTCAACCCGAAGAGTGCGCTTTTCACGCTTGATAAAGCCTGTCATTGGCGGAAACATGCCTCCGTGAGCGTGCCAGTTGGGTCAAATCAGGAATCACCGAGTGACTTAATTATTGCATTTTAGCATCTTCGGCATCATCGCAAAATCTGTGCCATGGTCGCCGCCGGTCAGAGGTCTTCGTCCGGAAGGAATAGACAAATTGTCACAAATTGTGTGACAATTCGTGCCGACTATCTACATCGACCTTGCCATACCACCCGCCTAGATTTTTGAGTAAGACTCCTAGGTGTTCCTCGCCTGGCATTTGTCACCTGCTATGTACAATCATTCCGTCATCAGCTTCGCTAACCCGGTCGCTCGCGGAGAGTCCTCATGGTAGGCAATGCTATGTTGAGTCTATGTGACGTACTGCTTACTTGTCATGTAGAATGCGAGGCAGTTAACAGGGCCGTAGATTCCTAGAATTTGAAGGTGTATCCAACGCTTACCGATATTACTTCGACCTCGCGAGAATCATAGCGAACAATCTTGGTTGGCATGTAGCTACGACAGTCGTGAGTTATCGGACTACGTCCTTATCACAAAACTGAGGTTCTAGTTCCAGACTAGCTCATCCACATTTACACCGTCGGGGGCCTGAGTACGCCCGATGCCTTCTGTTCCTTCAATTGCCACTGACAAAAACTGTAAAGATCGTCGTTACAGGGTACGCTTTGTCAACTGTGGACGACTGGCCGGTATATCCACTCTTGCGACGTATCGCCCACATACCTATGCTGAAGTTTGCAAGAATATAGACGGGGCTTGTCAGCCAGTAGAGCTTGTGTAGCAGCTGGGTAGGCACATTCTAACTTCAATCAGTGATAGACACCCTGATCGCAGGCACTTTCTCTTTTCTTTCTGGCATCTCGGCGCGCTAAATTAGAAGGTAAGTCGGTCGGGGGTATGTTAGTTGCGGTCTGCACAGCTCATGTAATTATAGGACGGGCCCGTCATACACCTTATGATGTATGCCATGATCACGGGCGCTTTCTTGTGGAAAGGGTCTAGTCCATTTATACCCTACTGTCCCTATATATAATCTTGACGAAGTTGCTGTTCGTTTCACTGCACTCGCCGTCCTCGTAGCTGTGAGTCATTGAATACCTGTTGCTGCTTGACCGGCATTCGCGCTGACTCGGACTATGGCCTCACAGTATTGTATTAAAGTGGTACACCCTGCCACAGTGTACGTCCCTCAAGAATCTCGTCGACAGACATGCATGCAACGCCTCCCCATGGTGCTTCGATACCTCATTGGCGGTGGCGGAGAAACTGTGCGACCGCGGAGACGCTATAACGATACCTCTAAGCTCCGCTTCAATGTGGCATTGCATGACCGCCGGGGGGCCGAAATACGGCGACTCGGGCAGGTGAGCGCATGCTGTCATATTACTCTACGTATCACATCTAACAGTCCCATTGAGCAGCTCAGTTTTATTTCTTCCATACAATCGGACGATTTACGTTCAAAAGCATGGCAGGTCGACATCTCCTCGGATGTAAGCTTGAGCGATATACATTCACGCGCACGAACAAAAGACACAGGAGGGTCATATTATCAGGCTAAAGATGCGCATCATAACGAGGTGGGTGCGGGAAACTCATCTCAGTCAAACAAAGTTTTCCTTTGTGACCGCGATTCTTGACTCACATATTTAGGTGGTCTACCGATGGGGCTATCTGCAACACTCAAACTACAAATGGCCTTGATAGGCGACTCAGTGGTCAGTTGGTCTGTAGGCTAACGCTCAGTCCGGGCTCCATGGGGTAAGTTTCAACTCAGAAGAAATTGGACTGAGATTGCAGCTCAACAGAATCTATATTACCCAGACATGAGTTTGTCTAGAACTGCAGCTTGGGTGGCGGCATGCCACCATCAATGCATCTGATGAACAGCTATTGGCCATATGACTCGTGGATCGTCCACTCCATATCCACTGATACGAAGATTCAGGCAAAGTATCGTAATGACGCTGCCGTGGCATAGCCTATACAGATAACCACAGAGCTGCAATAGCTACAGCGAGGCGCGAACGCCATAATCTTGGGAGTGACGGAGCCGAAGTAGTAAGTGCTATCTCAAAGTCAACGATATTTTGCTTAGGATGCTTACAAGCTCTATAATTCCCTCACCGCGATTAAGCGCTATCGTCGACGTTTAACGTCCAACATCCAAAGTCCAATTTCGTAGCTTTGACTTGCAATGCAGCACCGTCAGTACTGCAAAGTTCAGTATTGCCTCTGTGGCCCGCGTGCCAGAAGTGTCTCACCATTTCCCTACGTCGATGTGGAGTGTCCTTCGCGACTTATACATGACATAGATCTCTTGAGGGGGCCGATTTATCGTTAGGGCAGATTGCCAATCTCAGTCGCATCCGATTGAACCTTGGTCTACTCGGTAATGAAGTTTACTTTCTATGTATTGGGGTCGTTTTCAACGTGTTTTCAGTGGAGCGAGTACGGGATCAACGTTGACTAATGTGAGCTCTTCCCTCGCGTCCGTACTCTAGTAGAATTTTGTAGTATGTATGTACCGCGATTTTACTTCACGGAGATGTGTTCTTACGCCAGTGCCTTTAGAGTCTAGGATATATGTACCGGCCGCAATGGCATGCAATCTTCGGCGGTATGGATGCTACCAACTCACGTTTTACTATCTACTAATCTCGCATTCATGATTAGGCAAGTCGCATTCCATTTACATGCCCGTTCATTACGCATGGACTACGCCAGCGACGGGTGTGGCGTGATGCTAGCCGAGCTTTGAGGGGCATATAAGCGGCCTGCAAAGCTGACTTGAAGTGCTTTTGTACACTCCGCACCTAGTGCTGCGTTACTTCCCTGGACTGTCAGATATGATATCCCCTGCTGGCAACGAGACGACGACCCCGGCCGAGCCCGCATTCGACCTCGGCACCTTTCCCATCGATGAATACCGGCCCCTCAAAGTAGTCGTCATCGGCGCAGGTCTCAGCGGCATTTTTGCAGGCATCAGGTCACTGTCGCAGTCGATGTTCGCTGGTTTCGACATCGTGCTCACCCTCATACTTGTACCCTTAGGTTCCGACAGTATATCAACAATCTAGACCTCACGATATACGAGAAACTCGACGACATCGGAGGTACATGGTACGCCAACAAATACCCGTGAGTTCTGTTAAACAACAGGGCGCGGTATGCTGGTTTGTTGATTCCATGGGCGTTGTGCAGTGGTCTCTGTTGCGATGTCACCGCTCCTTGTGTATGTACGCCATTTCACTGCGCACTGCAATCGCTGATGTGGTGCACAGTATCAGTACAGTTTCGATCAAAAGGTATATCCACAGTCTTATCCTCCTTCCAATCTCGAGGTATACATTCGGTTTGCTAATTCCCCCGCAGTCTGCCAATTGGTCGGGATTATACACCTCAGGTCCGGATGTCCTATCATATCTCCAGGGAGTGGCAGACAGGTACAAGCTGCGGCCCTACATTAAGCTGTCGCACGAGCTCCTCGGCGCCCGCTACGACGAACCGTCTGGGAAATGGTATCTCAAGATACGCCGCCGATCCGAAACCACAGGCGAACTCGAAGAATTCGAAGACTGGGCACATTTCTTATTTACAGCCGTCGGCATACTCAGCCGCCCGAAATGGCCTGATATCCCTGGGATTGGCGGGTTTGGAGGTACGATCGTGCATAGTGGCGACTGGAATTTGGGCGGCGAGACTTGGGAGGAGGACGTGAAAGAGTGGGGGAACAAGAATGTCGGCGTTATTGGCATAGTGCGTGCATCACTGATCCGCTGTAATCTATTAATCCCTCGGTCGGTCAAAATTCATGATGTACTGCACACAGGGCTCCTCAGGTCTTCAAATCGTGTCGGCGCTCCAGTCGAAAGTGGGCAATCTACATCAATTCGCTCGCGGAGGAACATGGGTATCCCCTCCGTTTGGCAGGGACAAATTTTCTGAGTTGCTCTCGCGTGATATCACTGAACAGGACGGTAAGTCCTACCACATATGTGGACTCGACGATGACCTCATTAGAAATTGCGACAGTGAAGTTCACCGATGCTGAGAAGAAACGGTTCGAAGACCCCGTTCAAGCGAGGGAGCTCCGTCTCGCTCTTGAGCACAACATGAACGTGAATACTTGATTGACGTTAACGCCCTCGTCATTCTTGCTCTTGCTAATGATAATGATTCGACGTAGTCTATGCACTTGGCGACACAACGGGGCTCCCCAGTCGGAGCGCAGATCCAAGAAAGAATCAAGGCTCATATGGTCAACGGTCTCGCGAAGAAACCACAGGTTGCAGAGCAATGTACGCTATGGTCACCGTCAGTTACGATATGATTGGTCTGCTAACAAAACACAGTGATACCTGATTACACCGTGACCAGCCGTCGGCTCACGCCCGCTATAGGTTACCTTGATGCTCTATGTCAAGACAACGTGCGCTCCATTGTACTCGCATTTTCGTCTCGGTCTGGTGCTAACGGCGTGCCAGGTGCATCTCGCAACGAAAGGAATCAAGGCGATCACAGAGAACGGCATCGTCACTGCTGACGGGGAGCACGTCGAACTGGATGTCATCATCTGTGCCACCGGTCAGTACTTAGTCCTCTTTGTCGCTGATGCTTGCAACACCAAATAAACTTACTACCATCCCCACCATGACAGGCTTCGACACCTCCCTCCACTACCCCTTCCCCCTCACCGGCCGCGGCGGCCTCACCCTGCACGCCAAATGGCACCCACACCCCACGAGCTACCTCTCCGTCTGCGTCGACGGCTTCCCGAACTGGTTCTTCGCGTGCGGCCCGAACTGCGCGATCGCGACGGGCTCGGTGGTCCCGATCATCGAGGCGCAGGTGGGGTATGCGGTGCGGGCGGCGGCGAAGCTGCAGAGGGAGCGGTTGAGGAGTGTTGAGGTGAGGGCGGGGAGTGTAAGGGATTTTGAGCGGTATATCGAGGTGCGTTTGGCGTCCGGCGAGGGCTGGTGGTGCTTGGTGCCGTTACATACGACGTTTTGCTGATTGTTTTGTTGCCGTAGAGTTACTTTCCAAAGGTGAGGCCCCGGCAGGAAGGCGCATTGCGATCTCTCCTCCCGCTAACACGTGCATGACATCATTACATCCTGCAGACGTTCTTCAGCGACAAGGTCGCATCCTGGTACAAAGCGGGCAAGGAAGACGGCCGGGTGATTGCCATATGGCCAGGTGCGCTTTCCTCCTCTTTCCACGTTACGTCACCAAGGTATTCATGGTATTCATGTGTGTCGTGTGCCGAAAACGCGCACCACACTATCATATCACACTAGGTTCCTGCCTACACGTCCTACGCGCACTCAAACACCCGCGCTGGGAAGACTTCAAATACGAACGGCAGGACCCGTCTCCGTCGGCGCACAGCCTGTACTGGCTCGGGAACGGTATGACGCGCAACGATGGGACGCTCTCGGGCACGGGTGACAGGGCGTGGTATCTGAGGGAGGGGTATGTGGATGTCCCGCCTGGTACGTCCTACTTTCTACTTTTTCCTTGTCAGTTTGGTACAGTATGTGTTCCGGGGATGATAAATGGTGACTGACCGGATGGATTTCTGTAGTCCCCGAAGACGACGACGAAGAGGCGTCGACGTAGAGACGTAGAGACGTAGAGCCGAGAGACACCTCGCCTTGACTTGAAGCTTGCTGCCTGGTTGTCCACACACCACACACTGTCCGGACTCCGTAGTCAATATTCAATGGTCATACCGTGTCTCAACTTTCCACATGTCGCCCATCCAATTCACTGGCAGTGCTCAGTACTCAGTCCGAGCTCGAGCTCAATTGCCTTGAATCAGTGTCTCGAATCTCGAATCTCGAATATCGAATCTTAAACCGTGATGCCGGGTGGTATGGACAGTTCTCTTGGTGTGCCCCTCGAGTTTGTCCCAAGATCCGCAAAGCTCTAGCAGTCATATGTTCCTGTCCGAACTACATTGACTCGGTGCCGGGGACTCCCGTTAGGGACCCCCATAGATTCAAAGGCACCATGATCTCATAATACCAATACGACGACAGTCCTTCCGCTCCAAGCAACGGTAGCTCTCCGACTCAGTCCGAAGATACACCATGAATCCTGAATCCTGAATTATCCGGAGAATCGTTGACGTTGATATCGTTGGAACGTGCGGTATTCGGTAAGGATCATCATGCATCCGGGAGGGGTGTCTTCCCGCAAATTCATGATCAACGGCAAACCGCGACTTCAAAACTTTGTGTTGAGTTGACTACATAGTATGTAGGTGCCATATGATGCATAAATGATATGATGGGGAAGAGGAGAGAGAAGAGGAGCCGTCCAATTTCGGTGAACTTCAGTCTTCGAGAGTGGTTCGAGCCTTCATATACATACACCATACCACAAGTCTCAAGTCTCCAGGATTCAAGGAACCAGGAACTCCCGGAGACGTGAACTGAAGGAGCTACATGTCTTCCTTTTTCCGGTTCCGGTCAGGCAACTTGTTCGATGTTACAGAAACAGAAATGGAGACAAGAACATGTACAGTTGCCCACGGTATCGATAGATTTCCGGATGTCTTTACTGCGAAATGTGTCTTGCCACGAGAACATGAAAACATGTCTGGAGCTCTGTAATGATTCAAAGGCGAAGAGAGAGCCTGAGCCGAGAGAGCCTGAGCCTGAGCCTAAACGTAAACCAAGTACTAGAGCATCAGGTTTTCGCCTTGAGACTTGAAGCTTGAGAGCCGTATCGTATCCAAGTCGCCGCGAAGACGAATCTGTATGTATGTATCGGGGATTCGGGAACGATATTAATATGCCCAAAACCAACCGTGACCGGGGCGATGGCGATGCTGACAAGAAATTCGACGTCAAACTTGAGTCCATGAATCGACTAGTACCACTCGGGTCGAGGGATCACTAGAGCAGGTCAACCGTTAACCAGGCGACATCCGCAGCCTGTAGAAACTTGATAACGAAATCATGCGCCATCTGCGCCGGCGCCGGCGAGGACCAGCACGAGTAACGGTAACGAGACTGAGGAGGACGGCGGTGCAGGTCCGGACTGGTCGACTCGGTCAAGCGATCCAGGGACCAGGATGTACGCGAACTGCTTTAACGAGTAGACGAGTGCGCGCCGACTCCCGAGCTCGCTGATCGTGACGCCCCACTGCGCGTGGTCGATGAACGATGATCGTTGGACACCGCAGGACCGAACTGCAGGAAAGAGAGAGAACGTGCAGACACATCAGCAACAAAGAAGAAGTGGGGGAAGCGCGAGGGAGAGCGCGAGGGAGAAGCGAGCGCACGAAGCCAGAGTGAGAGGAAGGAGTGAAGGACCGACGCCGTCGAGCCGGTGACGCAGGGCTCGAAGTACTCACTACTCACTAGTCACTACTCGCGCCGCCTCGGACGTCATGAACTTGTCCTCGTCGATGTGCCCACTGCCCTGGCGCATCGTTTGCGGCAACACCGCCGGCGTGCACGGCGAAGAGGGATCCTGCAGAACTCACTGAGAAGGCGGGCTTCGCGTTCAGGCTGCCCACGCCCGCGAACTTGGCGGCGTCGACCTGCGACTCGCGAGAGGACGTGGGAGCATTCGACGCGCGCGAAGTGCTGGGGTACACGGGAAGCGTTATTATTACTAGTGAGGCGGTTCGACTCTAGAGTGGGCGAGACAGGCGGCAGCATGCATAGCGAACGTCGCCCGGAGGGCCTGCGAACGGCGTTCATGTGGCTGGCGACCGCAACTAGTACTACGACTGTTGCTGGTGACGGAGGAGGATTCGGTGGCACTAGTACTGGGCGAAGGGGGTGCGGCGGGCCGTAGGGAGGACTGGAGACGAGCGATGATCAAAGGACTTAGGAGACGGCGGGCAGCGAAGAGGAGTGGGCGAGCACATCTGACATCATGGCGCGGTACGAAGGATTCATGCAACAGGCTGGATAGGGCAGCAGGAGCGAGTCAGGTAGCACGGGCGAAGCAGGCGGCGAGTGCGAGGGGGAGACGGGCAGCGATTCATGAATAGTGGCAGGGAGCAAGAGGCGGTGGATGTGGAGGTGAAGCTTGGCGAGGTCCGTCCTTTGGAGCCTAGGTGACCTGCTGTGCGACACAGGTAGTCGACGAACAGGGGATCGTTTATGTAAAAGCTCAATGCTCTCCGACTGCACACTGCGGCGTGAAACACCATCCAACTGTTTCTCTCTTGGCAATTGCAATGTGCCGGTACCACATCCAGTAATAATTTCCCTCAGAAACAATCAAACATAATATAAATAAGAAAAACAAAATCACAGTGTAGATACGCGGTCACTGACTCGGATTCTCCGAGTATACTTTAAGAAGTGCCCCTCATGCTCGTTGGGACATAACAGTGGGCCCAATCCAGCCCATGCGCGAAACTCCGAAGATCGAGCTGTACGGGCTCCATGTCGTTCATAGGCAGCTTGCCGAGGAAGACCAGCCGCTGGCGGTAATGTGCTGGAACCCAGAACAGCAGGTGACTTTCTTCGCTCGAGTCTGAGAACATAGTAGCCTTCACCCACCCGTCATCGCCGAGCTGGATGACGGGTCGACAACCACCTGCGGAAGGAGACTCGGAGGGAAATGATTGGAACAGTCGCTCGGCGTTGGGAAGAGCATGTTCTCGCTCTAATGAAAACATGATGGGCTCAAGTTTGTTGTCTGTTGAAACGCAAGCAGGGGAGTTTCTGGGTTCACGAATCATGATCAGAAGGTACAACTTATAGCGACTCACCGATGGGGACATCGTTCTCGGGGGGCATGTCCCATAGACGGAATGACCCGCCCCTGGTCCCTCCTGCTACCTGTCTGGCATCCGGCGAGAGTGCGACTGCAGTTATCATACGTCCAGGTGAAACGAAGCGCGCCACGAGTGTGCCCGCCTGATAGTCCCAGACATAGACCGATCCGTTGCTTGTGCCGGCTGCGACGTAGTTTTTTTTTTTTTTTTTTTTTTTTTTTTTTT